>VZQC01003434.1:4189704-4334121 GCA_009823505.1 Rhizomys pruinosus | reverse complement strand
TATATATATATATATATATATATATATATATATATATATGTAGTATTTTGTACATATTTTCAAAGGCCTGGTTGGTTTCTTCCTTGATTGCTCTTGACCTCAACATTGAGACATGGTCTCCCTCTATGCTCAGAAATCACCAAAGGACAGTCAGTTCCAAAGATCCACTGTGTCAGTCCATCCCATTTATGGGGTTACTGATGGATGTTACTGCATCCAAGTTTTACATGGCTGCTGGGGGTTCCAAATCAAATCCACAAGCTTTTGCAGCTGGCATTGTGCAAGTTTTTAAACTGAGGAATTTCTCTCTATTTTATTTTATTTTATTTTATTTTATCATTTATCTTTATTTTTTAAATTTTCTGCAGTTCTGGTAATTGACTTCTAAGTCTTTCACATGCTAGGCAGGTAAGGTCTGATCTCTACACATGTCTTCAGGCTGAGTCAACTAAATTTAAATCACAAATAGCCTGAAATTCCCATCCAGAGACCAGCAGTCTTTGGGCAGGTGGGAAAGCATGACCAAACAGGAGGCATTCCACTGCCCAGGCTAAGGACCTAAGTTGGAAGTACCTCTCAGGATGGGTTATGAAAGTGATCAACTGACCTCTGCACTGAGGGTTCAGTTTCTCACAGTGAGCACAGGTGGCCACTGTGCTCCCCTTCCCTTAGCAAGACTGCACTGTATGTGCTCATAGTAAGAGAAGCTTCCTACACTTCACTATAAATGTTTATTTTGTATTTATTTATTTATTTATTTATTTGTATCAATGTACTGTCTGCATGCAGGTCTTTGCACCCGTGTCGTGCAATGCCGCGGAGGTCAGAAGAGGGTCTCGGATTCCCCTGGAACTGGAGTTCTCCTGGAATTGGAGTTTCAGACGGTTCTTGGCCGCCATGTGAGTGCTGGGGATCGAACCCGGGTCCTCTGTAAGAGCAGTCGGCGCTCTTAACCGCTAGGCCATCTCTCCAGCCCTAAATGTTTTTTTAAATACAAGCTAAAATATTCAGATTGAAGCATGATATTAAAATAATATTTCCAAGGGTTAGTCTTCGAATATTTGATATATGCTCAGTCCATCTTTTTCATACTCTTGTTATGATTACAGACTTAATGATTGATGGCTGTAAATACTATTCTGAAAAGCCTCTATATTGTTTACCATTTCTTATTCATTTCTTTGCTCTGTGTAAACTGAGATCTCAAGTTTTGGACATCTCTACATTCACACCCTAGCTTGTCTCTCTAGTTCTCATTCTTCTATCGCTATCTTTATACTGATAATTACTAAATATATGTTTTCTGCTACTCACTCCCTCAATCGTAAGCTTATAAATCCAACTGTTATGGATGGGGAGATTCATCCTCCCATATTCTCTCTGATCTCAACTGTGGCAGAAGTCTGGGATCTTGTGTTTCTGGGAGAGAACATTTCACAATGAGGAACAGGTAGAGGAGGCCATCAAGTTTATTTTTTAGCAGGACAGTAAGTGAAAGCAAAATATACCTGTGGAGTGAAGACAATATAGCCATGTGGCAAATGGTTGCTTCTAGTATCTGAACTTGGAAGTATTGGTTGACTGTTTATCTTTCCTTTCCTGCTCCTGTAACAGTGGAGTAATTTTCTTCCTAGAATTGGTAGTTGCTTTCTTAGAAGTCATCTTCACCCATAATTAATTCTGCTGCAACTAAATGCATTAGCTGTAAGAATGTATATGTATGTGTGTAGCTGCAGATACAGTTGAGAAGTTTACTAGAAGAAAGGGGGCAACCATGTCCTGTAGATGCTTCTCGGGTCAGGGGGTGGGGGGCTCCATAGCTTGGCAGAGCCTTCAAAGACTGGCCTAGTCATTTTTCCCAGAGCCTTGTCTGTCTTATCTGATTAGCTTGGCTCTTTCATATTTTAGCTGTAAGCCCATTATTTATTTTCCTCAGTGTTCCTGAACTCACTGTTTAACATTTGTTTTAAACACAACACAACTATCCATTGATTCCTTTCTTCATATCTTTAAGGACAATTCATGCACAGAATGCATAAAACCCTAACCCTGATTTTCCTTTCATTATACGTTAATTCGCCAGTCAGTTCTGCATCAACACTTTCTAGTTACTTGGGGCAGGGCAGGAGTGGATTGAGAACAGTTAGATGCTCTATAGTCTCCTCCCTTTGCATTTGCCTGTTCAATGAACAAGGAAGTCCAGTAGGCTCCCCTTTCAGAACGCTCCATTTCTCAACCGCTTTTCTCACTGCTTTCCTGTCTACTGCCTTGTTCAAGACATTGTTTTTGATCAGTAGAATGCCTTTTCAAGTAGTCTGTCGGCTTTCTCTACATAACTGTCAGAGTGATCCTTTTGAAATAGAAGTTAGAGTATCTCACTCCTACTCCCAACCAGATGATAGTTTCTCCCACAGCAGTCAGTAAAAGCCAAAGACTTTACAAGTACTTTCAAGTTTTGAGTATTAAGACAGGTAGCCTCCAGTCATACCCTGCCATGTCACATCCAGCCATGTCACATCCTCAATCTTCTTTCCTTCTCAACTAGCCTGCAAATGCCAAGGGCTTGTGGATAAAAACAACAGATATGATACACCTCCAGTTTGTAGGTCTGGAGTCTGGGTGCCAGTCCTTGGCTCAGGGGATTCTGAGGCTCAATCAAGGTCAGCCAGGTGACATTCTCAGCTGGAAGCTTGTCTGTGACAAGATCTATTTTGAAATGCCTTGCAGAGGACCCGGGTTCGATCCCCAGCACCCACATGGCGGCCGAGAGCCGTCTGAAACTCCAATTCCAGGAGAACTCCAGTTCCAGGGGAGTCCGACGCCCTCCTCTGACCTCCACGGCATTGCACGTCACGGGTGCACAGACTTGCATGCAGACAATACATTCATACACATATGGAAATAAATAAAAATTAAAAAAAAAAGAAATGCCTTTGGTTTAGTAGCAGAACTCACTATGTCAAAGTTATAAAGTGGAGATTGCTCTTTCTTACAGAATTTAGATGGCTCCATTTTCAGCCCTGTGATTGTACTTGCAACTCCTTTGCAGGTCATCCTCTGACAGTATGGTAGACTATAGTTTCAGTTAGGAAAGGGCATCTTTTAATGCAGTCTGTGATAGAATATCATATACTGTCACTCCATCTAAAATTAAAAATAAAGTTTAATTATGATTGTGTAAAGAGAGACTTCCCTCCAATTTGTTTTTAAAAGAATAGATTTTAAAAATGTTTAAGTTCTGATTCTGGTTCTATTAAATATATGTAAACTTTTTAAAAGTTGAATAAATTTCTTTTCAGGATTACAATTCAGGAATATCTTTCTTAGGGATTTAGAAACCCCCTTTTGATATGTAATCATCAAAGAAAGAGAATGTGTCCACATCTTACCCTCCATAGAAGGGTAGGAAGCTAATTTTGGTTATGAGAATGAGAAGTTCCCAGAAAATCCAGTATCTTGGACTGAACTGATTAACACTTCAATGACTGTGGAGAGTTTGGAATGTTGCAAACCCAGAGTCTGTACACCAATTATCTGGGGACATCTTTAATCACCCCCATTCCACATAAATAGCCACTCCTTGTCCACCTCTGCTTCTGAATAACATCTTGTGAGCAATAGAATGCAGTAACTTAACAAAAGAAATAGTTCTCATCAGTCAAAAGGCTAAGAATGCCATCAGACAGCATCTGAAGCCTAGAACTGAGATTTCTCTTTTGCTGTACTGCCTGCTTAATGTTTCCACCAATGTATTTCAAGATTGTCTTGATTTATTACTTTTCTTTGTTCTGAGACTATAAAACTTAGTGAAACAGTTACCACACTGGAACATGGACTTTGGGACAACCTGAATCAATGTTTCTGGGCCATGGTCATTCATGTTTGACTCTGGAATAAACTGTCTCTTATTCCCTTTGAGGTAAGAGTTATGCTTTTGCATCAATAGTTAGAGAACAACTCCTAATTGTGAAATTACTTGCTATAGGTCAAATTGTGTCACCCATGAATTTATCCATTGTAGCTCATTAACCTAAAGTGACAGTATTTGGAGATAAGTTAAAAAAATTATTTTTTGTTTTATTTTATGTCTATGTGTGGATTGCCTGTATGTATGTAAGTACACCCATGTCATGCAATGCCTGAAGACCTCAGAAGGTGTCAGGTCTCCTGGAACTGGAGTTGCAGATGGTTTTTAGCCACCATATGGGTGCTGAGAACTGAACCTTTGTCCTCTTCAAGAGCAGTCAGTGCTTTTAACTGCTGAGCCATCTCTCCAGCTCCTGGAAATAAAATTCTTAGTAGGAAATTAGATCTAAATAGGTCACAAAGGCAGGACTCTAATTCCATAGAACTATGGAACTAGAAAGAAAAAGAGAGAAAGAGGAGGGATCTCTCTCTCACTTTGTTTATATATGGTGACAATACCATAAGAAGGTGGTTATTTGCAAGTGAACATCTGACTTCTGGCCTACAGTACTGAGTAAAAATATATTTTTTTCTTGTTTAAGTCATCTAATTTGTTAAGGAACTTCAATATGCTATCTCTTGCCCTTTGATAAGTTTATTTTTTACTTTGAAGAAAGACAATTAGTTAACACAGTTGGCCACTGCAAATATAAGGTTAATTTAAGATGAATTACATATATTAAGAAATGTTATTAAATAATCTTACATGAGGACCACTGATATTTATTCTGAGAACAAGAATGTAATGCGTTATTTCTGCTTAGCTGTATCAAAGGGTAAGATCTCCTTCTGTCTTCACAATCCCTTAGCAAATTGTGGCGTTATATGCCAACATTATAATTACCTGAACAAATAAAGCCTAACTGTTAAATTTCATTTTTAAGGATGCTTCTGAACTTGGAGGGCACTTATTCCCCTAGAGATCTCCTGGAACCGTGTATCTCCTAGAACTATGTCAATGGAGCAGTCTGATGGAACTCTGTTTCTGGAACTTTGTACTTGAGCCCTGCCTGACCCATAATTTTATTCAAAATGATTTTTCCAGAGTTAATTGGGGAAAATACAAGCTTGGCTCTCTCATAATCTTAACAGACCCTCAGGTCTTTTCATACCTATTTCTAGAATATTTCCTTCATCCAAGGCCACCCATTGTTACATATGCACATCCTCCACCTGCCAAGCTATACTGGAAGCTATGGACAGATGCCTTCTTCCCAAGTTTGGTTTCACCAACTTTCTTGGATCATCATAAATTTGACTGTGGATGTTCCCCAGAAAGGGAGGGGCAGAGACTTAATAATGCCTTTCAAGCAACCATTTGGCCCGAGTTGGATGTGGGGAGGGACTAAGAGTATGAACAGAGGAAGCAGAGAGAGATGCTGGAGACTTTGCTAGCTTGTGCAGCTGCCACAATGTAAAATTTGATGTATGGCTTTAATAGAAGAGTCCCCCCACAGTTTCTGCAAGTAACCCCCTCATCCATTACTCTGTTAGTAAGCTAGAATAAATTCACTAGGATTTTCCAAACTGCTTTTTGGAGAATTTATACCTTGCTTTGTCATTAGAGACCAAGGTTCCTGTCAGTGCTAATTTTCAAGCATACCCACATTCATTCATTAATTCATTATCTTTGGAGTTGGAGTACCAAAGTGAGATTGTGTAGGAAAGAAATCAGGTGCCTAAGTCACAAGCATGTTAGTATGGTTTTGCTGGAGTTAATTAAAATTCCTTAGTGCAGATTATGCCCATCTATAGAAGTCATTGCCACAGAAGACTGCTGATGTCACTTGTCCCATCACTGTCTTCTGGCTTAATGATCATTCAACAATAAAGCTGTTTTATTTCCTTTCTACTTGTGTGGAAAGTTTATCTGATTTGTGAGGATGTTTTATTTTTACTCAAATTTCCCTAAGACAATATATTTCATGAAATACACAGATTGTTTCTGAAAACAAAAGAAAATAATAAACTAGAATACTTTTAAGTTATTTTGGATTAATTGGAAATGTGACGGACTAGCTCCAATGGCAACTAAAATGTTGGAGAAGAGAGACAGAGATTTACAAAGCACAGTGACAGCGCAGGTGTGGGGAATTAGGAATTATATAAGCAGCTTCAACATTTAAATACCTGTGCTTAATTTTATGAAGATGGATTTACTCTATCAAATGAGGATAAACTGGAACGCTATCATATGACAATCTGCTTTATATGTGTTTTATTTATTAGAAATAAAAATATTGTAAATATTTTAAGTTTCAGACACTGCCAGTCACTTAACTAATTCCTACCAATTTATAATAAAGAGAAATGGCCTCAGGGAGCAACTCTGGTTTCCCAGCCACACATTCTATTCTACTTCTAGCCTTGTGCACAAGTCCACTTTCTCTTGGCACCCCAGATCTCTGGATTACCCTTGTGGTCCAGACCTCCCTACTGCACCCGCGTCTCCTACCCTTGGACTCTTTTTTTTTTTTTTTTTACAGGTATTCATCTGAATACACATTTATTAGATAAATATTAGAGGTCACATCATCTAACTACATACAGCTTTGCAAGACTAGAAATCCCAATTAGTTTTCTGAGCAGTTGAAAGTATGAAATGATTGCATTGGGGCTGGAGAGATAGCCTAGCGGTTAAGAGGACCGGGGTTTGATCCCCAGTACCCACATGGCGGCTAAGGACCGTCTGTAACTCCAATTCCAGGAGAACTCCAGTTCCAGGGGAATCCGAGACCCTCTTCTGACCTCTGCAGCATTGCACGACACAGGTGCACAAACCTACATGCAGACAGTACATTCATACACATACAAAAATAAATAAAATTTAAAAAAAATTAAAAGAAATGATTGCATTGTACATACGATGAACAAAGATGATGGCGGTTTCCGTGGGAGTTACTTCAGGCTGCACATGTGGGTCTCGACGTGTGAATCATCTGCGATAGTATCAAAAATTATATAAGAGCACTGACTCCTGGACTCTTGAAGGTAGATCTCCATGCCTACCCTGTCTGGGATTTCCCAGACCAGGCTTCTACTGTGGAGTCTGGTCCTGCCCACGGGGACTTGACTTACCTATCACCTGAAAACTCAACTTACCTATCATCTGAAAACTCAATTTCCACGCCGCCCCACGCCTTCTAGCCTTGCGCACAGACCCACTTTTTCTCAAAGCACCTCAGATCGCTGGAGTACCCACTTGGTCCAGGCTTGGCCGTTCCATCCTGAGCCCCTAGACTCACACTAGCTCAATTTGCAGGTAGATCCTGCCCAGTTAGGCCCTTCACATGTGGTCTCCACCCCTATTTTGCCCTTAGACTCCTGAGAGCAGCCCTTGGTCCTGGCTCTCCTCACCCCATCCGGCTTTGAATTCTGTAATCCAGCCTTCTTCCATGGTAAATCTCTCCCCACCTGTTGCTCCTTGACTCCCTACAACCCTGGGGAGCAACTCCATTTTCCACAGCCACATATCCTGCTTTTCTAGCGGTGGGAGCAAGTCTGCTTTTGCTCTTGACACCCCAGATCTCTGGACTATTCTCCTCGTCCAGACCCTGGACTCAGACGAGCTCACTTATCCAGCCTGGCTGATTAGACCCTTCACAGGTAGTGCCTATACCCATCTTGCCCTTGGACTCTGGAGACTAGCCTTCTGGCTAGTCTCTCCCTACCCCGCTCTGCCTTGGACTCCCTAGACAAGCTTTCTTCCCTGCCTTGGGCACAGGCCTGCTTTTGTCCTTGGCACCCCAGATCTCTGGACTACCCTTTTAGCTTCCCCTGGCAGTGAGCTCTCCAAATCCCAACCACGCCCATCTCCCTACACTGGGACTGTCTGAAAGCCCCTCCCACTGGTGAAGGGCTAGGCTTTTCTCTACCATTTAGTAAGGGCCCAGACCTTTGCAGACTGCCAGGAGAACACCTGAATCCAGCCTCTCAAATCCAGCTTCACAAATGGGGCAGTGCTGTTTGACTAGTAGGGGCCCAGACCTTAGAAAGAATACTGAGTATTGGGCTGGAGAGATGGCCTAGCGGTTAAGAGCGCCGACCACTCTTGCAGAGGACCCGGGTTCGATCCCCAGCACCCACATGGCGGCTGAGAACCGTCTGATACTCCAATTCCAGAACTCCAGCTCCAGGGGAATCCAACACTCACTTCTGACCTCCGCGGCATTGCACGACATGGGTGCACAGACTTGCATGCAGACAGTACATTCGTACACATACAGAAATAAATAAAAATTAATAATAAAATAATAATATAAAAAAAAAAGAATACTGAGTATCTAATTAGGACCTGACTTGGGCCTCTACATAAATTCCTGAGTAGCTGGACTAGAGCCATCTTGTCCCTTCAATATAAAATCAAAAGAGAGAACCTGGACCCTAGAACAACCGGTTTTTCATACCCAACAAGAAAATAGCCAAGGCACATCAAGTATACAAACAGAATCAGACTGCAATTCGAAAAAGGAAGGCTTGAGTTTCACAACTAAATCACAAACAACAAAATAAATCCACATGTCGAAAATCACAAACAGAAAAATAATAATATGAAAAACCCAAATATGCCCCTACCAAAATCCACCAGTCCTATGGAGGAGTTTGACAATGAGAACCCCATAGAGACAATCCAGGACACAAAATTTAAAAGAACAATCGTAAGCATGGTCAAAGAATTCAACCAATTTAAAGAGCACACAAATAAACAAAGAACTATGGGGATAAAATTTTGACCAAATTCACAAAGATATAGAAATATGGAAGAAAACTCAGGCTGAAATGAAGAAGGATATGAAGCACTCGATAAGCCAACTGGAAATGACAGAAGACCTCACCAATAGAATGAATGAAATTGAAAACAGTATATCAAGACTGGACAATAAAGTTGAAGAACTGGACTGCCCAAGCAGATTATGAAAAAAATTTTAAAATACAGGAATGGAATATGCAGGAAATGCATGACATCAAAAAAAAGACCAAATTTATGCATCATTGGCATAGAGGAAGGTGAAATATCTTGGGACAGTGGTATTGACCAGATCTTCAACAGGTTTGTAGAAGAAAATTTCCCCAAATTAAGGAAAGACATGCCCATATAAATACAAGAAGCATATAGAATACCAATAGACTAGATCAAAAAAGAAACTCCCCAAAGCATAGCATAGTAAAAACAAAATATACAGAACAAAGAGAGTTTTGGAACTCTGTATAGTCTCCATCTGTTGCAAAAAGAAGATTCTTTGATGAGACATAACAGGTATATTTGTCTTAAAATATAAGGATGCATATTTAGAATAAAGTGAGAAATTACATTTGTATAGAGATGTGGTAGAAGTTGGTTTTTCCCTAGGATCTATGACCTTTCCAGCCACACGTTTTTGGCTATGCTTACAAATGAGTTCCTTCAAGTTCAGAGGAACTTTTTTCCAATTAGACAGCTGTTAATTACTCCCAAGATAGAAGTGCCACTATTGCACCAATAGTGAGAGTTTGCTAAGCCAGTCATTGTTTATTAGCTTTCACAGCAGGGTAGGACCATCGATTAGTTTTCTTCCTTGGCAACTTGTACCGTATCCTCTGATACAATGAGAGTAGTCTTCAGTGAGGAGGCTTCAGAGAGGAGGTCAGTTCCAGCTTCATTGCTTCAAGTCCTGTGTCCCAAGTGCGGCCTTTCTTCAGGAATATGGTTTCACTTTCTAGTTCTGGGAAGCATATATTTCGCAAATTCACGCCTCTTTTATATGCTAAAGAAGTCAGATTTGCCACAGATGAGGCACAAGGTTGAGCCCAGCTATGGGCCTGATCATCAGACCCCACACCTGGAATTAGAGTTTATACCCCAAGAGAAAAACGCTTAGAACACCAGAGGCCACTGTCCTGTACTCATCCTGGTCGGGACATCATCTTGAGAAGTGCGCCACTGTTCTTGCTGGGAAATTCCCAACAGTGGCTTTAAGATTTGATCAGGTGAGAAGCAAGCCATAAGAAGACTGAAGTGGGAAGTCCATGTCATGCAAGTCAATGGAATGTTTAGAATTCTTCTTTTTATTGCCTTTTCTGCTTAAATTTAGGGTTATTTTCATAAAATATTTGCCATTTCTTTCCCAGAAGGAAAGTGACAGAAATTTAAAGAAAGCTAAGGTTATATTCAAATTTATTTTTTTGCATATATGTATGTGTGTATTGTATATACATGTTCACATGTGTACAGATAGGTTTGTGTGCATGTGTGTAGGTGCATGTGTGTATGTGCATGTAGAAGTCCGAGGTGGATGCCAGGTGTGTCCCTGATTGCTCTCCACCACCCCAGATACTGAGGCAGAATTTCTTCTTGATCCCACAGTTGGCTCTTTTGCCTAATCTTGCTTGACAGCCCCTGTCTCTTGATGTGAGAGTACAGGTGGACAGCACTTATCTGCGTTCTAGGGATTGAACCTCTCTAGTCCTTAAACTCACATGACAAATGCTTTACCACTATGTCATATCCCCAATCCGGCAAACACTTTTTTAAAATTATACTCAACAGTAAGCTCCTGTCCTACTTTCTGGTCACTGTGGTTCAACAGAGTAACCACATAAAACTGATAATGTGAATTTTGCTTAGAACAACTTTCAAAATAATTAGGTTCAGATTTCAAGGGAATGAGTTAGTCATGTGTGGGTGTATTCTGTGCCTAAAGTTTATGTTTCTAAGGATAACTTTCTCCATCTTTTTAGCTAAAAATATTTATCAAGTAAAAAATATTAGTGGCTTTATCATAATCATTTTCTTTCTCCATGTTAGTTTCTTCTTACAGTAGTTTGATACTTTCAGTAAGCTAAGACTTCAAATACAAAAATTAGTGTTTAGCTTTCACTCATCCATTTATATCTTTACATATGAAATTAATGCCAAATTCCAACACTACACTTTGTTGTGTGTGTGTGTATGTGTGTGTGTGTGTCTGCATGTCATCTGTGTCTCTGTGTGTCCTCTGTGTGTCTGTGTTTGAGATAGTGTCTCCATTTAGCCCCAGCTGGATTAGAACTAACTATGTAGAGCAGACTGGCCTTGAACTCACAGACATGCACTTGCCTCTGCCTCCCGAGTCCTGGGATTAAAGGTGTGCACCACCACGTCCAACCTACTTTACAACTTGTTATTTATTAATCTTTCTCCCTAATTTTTTATCTTAATTTCAGCTTATTATCACCTTTTTTGCTATATCTTAATTTCAGCTCCTTATTATCACCTTTTCTAATGTCCATTCATCTTCTCACACCCATTTTCCATGCAGCCTTTTTTTTTCACAAATCAACTGTCCAAACACCTCATCATTGCTCAAAATTAGCTAATGAATGCATGCTGGCTACTGGATTCAATTCTGATTTTATGGTCTTCATGCAAAACTTCATGTTCTTTTCTATAATTTCAGTGCAAGATACATTGAACATTTTCTATCATGGCTTAAATAATTCTCTCATGTCTTATAAGGGAAAAACACCAAATGCAACCATACAGTTTCAAGGAAGAGTATGTTGAATCTGAATGAATAACCAAACATAATAGATCATCAAATGTATTTTCCAAATAAAAAATGGCATTTACCTTAGTAATGCAGAATACAGTTTCTCTTACTCATAATATAAGGAAAGATTTTTCCATTTTGTAAATAAATTGATAGCAATAACACATCGGTAACTTCCTAGTGCTGATGAAGCAAATATCTACATACTTGAAAGCTTAAAACAGCAAAATATTAATATTTTATATATCTGGGAGTGGTAATTGAAATGGTTCTCATTGGTTAAAATCACTATACTTGTAGGGTCATATTTCTTCTAGACAGCCTGAGAGAGAATCATTTTCTTTGTTTCCTTGTCTTTGATAGTTTCCATAGCCTTCCTGATTTCCTTGGCTTGTGGGTCCTTTCCTTTTACAAAGTCAGAAATGACTGGTCTATTCTTTCTCTTATAACTGTGACTCTTAATTTCATGCATACTTTATCCTTGTTTAAAAACTTGGGCATCACTTACATAGTCCATCAATGTGCTGTCCCTGTCTTAAAGTAAAGCTGATCAGTGATCTTCTTTCCATCTTCTATAATTCCTCTTTGCCACGTGATACAGCAGAGTAATGGATCTCATTATTCTGGCTGCCACAAGTCCATTCAAACTAGAGCTGAGAACAATGGAGCCCAGAACTCTTACAGTCCTACTACTCCTAGCAACTTTATGGGTACTTGCACCCCCCCTTCCTATCAGCCTCCTTCCAAATTAGAGCATTCAAGGAATTCTTAGTGCTCCACCCAAGGAAAGATGTTTTCTTTACCAACTCTTCATAACAAATCAAATGGTAAATAGCTCTAAAGGGGTTGATTGAAGACATGACAACTCATTTCCTAAAGGAGCCTCTTTTAATTCAACAGATTTGAACTTTGACCTTCTGGGTAGACTGAGTGTGAGAGCACAGGCATAGAAAGACATAGCGAAAACAGTATGAAAGCAGTAGAGAAACACTGGAATATCCACTGTGTACTGAAGGTGAAGGTCGATATGGCACAATCTGACTCCTTGTTCCAATTATGTGTGCCTAACAGAAAGAAGGCTGGCATTTCTGACACTCAAAAAAGTAGTCCGTTGAGATTGACGTTATACCAGGAAGCCATATAAAGCAGGAAAGTACTATAATGAGACCCCCCCCTTTTTTTTTGTAACATCTTTGCCATCTGATTTCTAAACTCTAATCCTGATCTTCAAACTACTGGAAGAAATTGATTCAGTAGATCAGTGGATAGGGGATTTGATCTATTAATCACCTTCCCATCTGAGATCTTGCTAATCCACATCCCATGCACTTGTGTGTGTGTGTCGGGGGGTCTGAGCAATTCTTTCTGTTAGGGGTGGTCAGGATCTGGGCTGGATGTTTCCAGATTCTTGGACTCTTAACCAAACAATTGAAATTAAGGTGCCATTGTCACAGAAATTACAAAATAAATAAGATAACTTTATTTGGAGCAAAGTGATAGTTCAGGTTGTAGAAGGATAAACTGTCAAATTTAACAGTGAGCCACATGGGTGACAATACTCAAGAGTCTGTTTTTATGGGGCCTAAGGGAAGAAGGGAATGATTACTAAGGTATAGTAACCAGTGGGTTCTCTATTTTGGGTGGTTCTCTATTTTGTTATGTTATATAATCATTTCCATGCTGTGCATGCCCCTTCTGATAACACATTTGATTTTAATCATATGCATGGGCAATTATGCCTAGGCACATAATGGAAAGTAGAGGATTTTTCCTAAAAGGTGATTAAGGGATACAGTTTTGCTTTCCTGCACACATACTCAGAACTAGTTCAGAGATGTATCAGTCCTTCTATTCTTGATATCTGGGCACAGTTGACATATGCTTGAATAGAAACTGTCTAAATTTGATTGTCATCAGGGGCAGGGTAACTCATAGTATTGTTCAGAAATGGAATACTGGTAGCCCTGATGAGTGAGGGGGCCAAGAGGTTATGAGGTTATTAGGTATGTTGTTTGGAGATGCATATGTATGTGTATAACATGTGCAGTAGAGGAAATAGGCTGCCTGTTATAAGGTGTGTGTGTGTGTGTGTGTGTGTGTGTGTGTGTGGTGCAACCCATCACCAAATTGGGGGCCCAGTGTTCTAAACTATCTCCTATATTTGCTTTCCTCACAGGGATATAAGCTTGCTATGTTCAATTAGAATTGAGAAATAGAATTTTTAACCTAGTATGGCTCAAATACTTGAAAAATTTAAATACGAATTATTTAACGATGGTGGAAAAATATTTAAACCATAAATTATTGACAATAATGATGGGAAACTAAATTATTTTTATTCACATCCTTTCAAGTTAATACTGACCCATAAACTAGCTATAGATATAATAACTTCATTTTCATCTTCAATGGTAATCTTAGACACATTACATTAAAATGATAGAATTGGTAAACACCTTGGGCCAAGGCTTCCTTAGCAACATATATAGAATGGTTTGATCCTCCATAGATCTAAAAATCAGATTTTTTAATTTTTAAAAATATTTTTATTCAACACTCTCTGGTATTCCCTAGACCATCTGTATGCTTGCATGTGTGGTCTCAATACATCTTTCCCATGTTAACGTCATGTCTTTGACGTTAACAAGGGCCTTATCGCCTCTCTTCTTGCAGGTATCCCAGTTTAGAGGCAAGGAGCCTTTACCTTTTGTGGAGGCTTGGATCCCCTGGCCAACATCTCCTTGGTAGAATAATCCATTGTTGATATCAGAGCTCCTGCATTAATATATTTTGCTTAAGTGCATAGCTTAAGGAGACTTTAGTATTACATTTGGTTCTGAATAGAGAATAATCCATTTCACAGTTCCTATGTCTATTAGTCAATTCAAGAAGGCAGTTTTACCGGTTTTATAAGAGATTACCTCTATAACAGTTGTCTCCAATTTACAGTTGGAGAACGACATCATCATCATATTTCTCCTTGTTCTATGAGAGTGTTACCAAAGGCCACTATACCAATAAAGCAAATATGGGTCTCCTTGAGTCAAGCAAGACTCCTCCATCAGCACCAGCTACACCTCACCTGCCTGGAAATACTGTGCAGCAGAGGCAGCCATATGCCTGTATATTCCAAATCTAATTGGCTATTGGCTCTCTCCTTGGAGGAATAACCCATGGCTGATGCCACAAGCTTACACCCTCTACATGTCTAGGAGATGTTATAAGCGCACAGTAAGACCCTGTCATATTCAAAGAAAAAAATGTAATTCATGCATTAACATACCATCAAACATCTTGTGTCTATACCAAAGTAACCTATGATAACAATTAGTACTGTTTAAATACCTATATTCTATCTTGCCTTGTGCTTCATTAGTAAGGATCGAAAGGTTATTCCTGAACACACTGTCAGCCCTGAAAGAAAACAGCCAGAATTGACCAGAGTCCAAGACAACAGCTCCAGAGAAAGTAGACTGTTTTGCTTCTCATCCACCTGTGCCCCTTTTCTAAGCCTAGGGAAAAAATCTGCAGAAGAGGGGGCGTGGTAGAATGTAAGGGCTGTGATTGGGGTGAATTGTGAAACTACAGCAATATATCCTGGACACTCATTTGATCAACTTGATTGAACAATACAAACCCGCCCCCCTGCTGGATGGTGGGACAAGGGGCTGTGTGGGTTTGAACACAACTCTTGCAAATTGGTTTTACATGAAGGATGCTTGTACTCATAAAATTTTTTTTTTTTTTGGAAAAAAAAAAAACTGAGGAGAAAGATGCAGGACAGTTATGGCAGAATGCATGGTCTGGGATAGGATGGGGTGGGGTGGGGGGAAGGGAAGGGGAAAATATGCGCTGAACTGAATTGGAAAAATGATGTATGAATACACAAAGCTCATATAAAATATTTTTAATTGCAGTCTGAGGCTTTTCTTCCTTTGAATGTTCAGACGGGTCAGCCTTTCCGTTGTCACTTTTTGGTACATCTACTACTCAATGCAAGCTGTATCTTTTCTTTCTCAGCCGTTAAATTGGTGACGTTTTTGCTGTTGGACAAACAAAAATCTTTTCCCATAGTTAGTTTTTAAGATTTGAATTGCAAGGGTTTGATGAAAGGTTTCATGTCTTCTGTATCCCCCCCCCTTTTTTTAGCGTATGGATTCTCCAAAGACAGTTGTATTATACATGACTTATGGGTGGAGTCAAGGCACAGATTTCATCAAATTCACCCATGTTGTTTTGGGTGATTATTGATTAAACTTGGGAAGCAAACTTAATTTTACGTTAAATCATCTAAAGAGAGAATGCTACAAGTTGATACTGTAAACAGAGAAAATTATAGAGAAATTTGTTGTGTCAATCCCAAAGTTCTTGCTCTACAGACTTATGATGTAAAGCAAATGTGGGCAACAGGAATTATATCTCCATTTAATTCAGATGATTACCATTTTTATCAGATCTGTAAAACCAATGTTGTTTAATATACACATGTTTACTTTTACTTTTTTTTTTTTATTTCTGTATGTGTATCAATGTACTGTCTGCATTGCAGGTTTGTGCACCCGTGTCATGCAATGCCTGCGGAGGTCAGAAGAGGTCCGCGGACTCCCCTGGAACTGGAGTTCTCCTGGCTATAAAATCGAACCCCTCTGTGGATCCTACATGTAACAACTATTATAATGAGTCCTAATGAAACTACCTTCTAGGTGCCACAAAGGTTCTGATATGAAGAGACTTCCTGCCTGTCCACCCATAGAACAAGGAGAAATATGACAATGATGAGGTCGCTCCCCAACTGTAAATTGGAGACAACTATTGTAGAGGTAATCTCTTATAAAACCGGTAAAACTGCTTTCTTTAATTGACTACTAGACATGGGAACTGTGGAAGGGATTACTCTCTGTTCAGAACCAAATATAATACTAAAGTCCTAGGGCTATGCACTCAGGCAAAATATATTAATACAGGAGCTCTGACATCAGCAATGGATTGTTCTACCAGGTGGATGTTGGCCAGGGGATCCAAGGCCCCACAAAAGGTAAGGGCTCCTTGCCTCTAAGTTGGGATACCTACAGGAGGAGAGGCAATAAGACCCTGCTGCCGAAGACCTGACGTTAACATGGGAGGGATGTATTGAGACCACACATGCAAGTGTACAGATGGCCTCTGGAATGCCAGAGAGTGTTACCAAAGGCCACTAAACCAATAAAGCAAATATGGGTCTCCCTGAGTCAAGCAAGACTCCACCGTCAGCACCAGCTACACCTCACCTGCCTGGAAATACTGTGCAGCAGAGGCAGCCATGTGCCTGTATATCCCAAATCTAATTGGCTATTGGCTCTCCCCTTGGAGAAATAACCCATGGCTGATGCCACAAGCTTACATCCTCTACAGGTTAGGAGATGTTATAAGCCACAGTAAGACCCTGTCATATTTAACAGGGGGGAAAATTGTAATTCATGGATTAACATATCCAAACATGTGTCTATGCTAAAGTAACCTACCATAACTATTAGTGCTGCTTAAATACCTATATATCTAATTGCTTGTTCTTCATTAGTAGGATCGAAAGGTTATTCCTGGACAAACTGTCAGCCCATGAAAGGAAACAGCCAGAATTGACCAGAGTCCAAGTCAACAGCTCCAGAGAGAGTGGACTGTTTTACCTCTCATCCACCTGTGCCCCTTTTCTAAGCCTAGGGAACAACCTGCGGAAGAGGGGGCGTGGTAGAATGTAAGGGCTGCGATTGGGGTGAATGGTGAAACTACAGCAATGTAGTCTGGACACTCATTTGATCAACTTGATTGAACAAACAACCTGTCACCCCCCACTGGATGGTGGGGCTGTAGGTGTTTGGGCACAACAGCCTGCAGATAGGTTTTGCATGAAGGATGCTTGTACTCATGGATTATCACTTATAGCTAAAAATGAAAAAAAAAACTGAGAGAAAGATGCAGGACAGTTATGACAGAATGCATGATCTGGGATGGGGTGGGGGTGGGGGGGGAGGGAAAGGGAAATAAGCCTGAACTGAATTGGAAAAATGTATGAAATGCACAAAGCATCAATAAAAACTAATTTAAAAAAATATTTTTATTGAAGTTTTGTGCATTTCATACAACATTTCTCAGTCTAATTTAGACTCATTCCCATTTCCATGCCCCCACCCAACCCGAGTTCATGCATTTTGCCATACATGTCTTACATCTTTTTTTCAGTCTTTTTAAAGTTTTTCTATGCAGAGTTTTATTGTTTTGGGCAGAAGTTTACTGTTTCAGTCAGTTCTTTGACCCAGTCTTTTTGTTGTTGTTCCCTCCAATTTGCATTGCTCTAAAATATGCCTATATGTACATCACATGTATACAAAAACTATGACTTCTGAAAATAAACTGTATGTTAATTCCAAAACAGGTATAAGAATTCACATGTCCCTTTAATTTTATATTGCTTTAAAGTATGCATACACCTCCATCCATATACCAAAATTACAAAGTCTGAAAATAAATGGCAGGTTAATTCTATAGCCCCTTAAGAGATTCACCTTATATCAGCTCAGATGCTTTCAGATAAAAAGAAATATAACATTAATGTTGCTCAGTTTGCTTTAAAACTAGGGATTTGGGACTAGCATCCATAAATGAGGGATATCATTCACCGTTTTGTTTTTCTGGGACTGTGTTACTTCACTTAGCATAATGGCTTCAAGTTCCTTACATTTCCCTGCAAAGTTCATGATGTCATCTTTCTTTACTGCTGCATAGAACTCCATTGTGTCAATGTACCTCTTCTTTATCCACTCGTTGGTTGAGGGGCACTTCGGTTGGTTGCAGCTCTTTGCTATTATGAAGAAAGCTGCAATAAACATAGATTTGCCTGTATCTTTTAAATGTGGGATGGCACTAAACACAAAACTTTTGCATTTGAGGTTGTATTTTTTTATTTAAAAAATATTTTACTTATTATTTTTTTAATTTTATGTGTATGAGTGTATTGCCTGCATGTGTATAATGAAATGCCCATGGAGGTCAGAAGAGGGCATCAGGTCCCCCGGAAGTAGAGTTACAGACCATGTGGGTTCTGGGAATTGAGCCTAGTTCCTCTCTAAGAGCAGTCAGGGCTCTTAACTGCTGAGCCAGCACTGAGGAGGTGATATTTTCTAAGTTTGGTGGAATGAGTTTGGTGTATCTAACACCAAACTTACTGGCCCTAACAGGTAGTTATAATACTTGTTTTATAGCTGAAGAAACTGAGCCAGAAAATGGTTGCATATCTTAATGTTGCAGTTATAAACTGTTGGAATCACATGTTTTACATGGCAGTTCTCTAGCACTCTATATCACTGAGTTCACAGCCCAGTAAACCAAAGCAGTTGTTCATGAGTATTTACCAAATAGAACTGATGGCCCTTAACTTATAGTTTGTGTGCAGTCATGACCATCACCAAGCTTTGATACTTAAATTAACTCTTAATATTTTGCAAAATATAGTGAGCTAAATTACTATCCTCTAGAAGAAATAACTAACCACACATACTGTGAAATTGCCTGATTTTCCAATTGTCAATTGTTAAATTACCTAATACATTCTCACATTCTCTGGTATTTTCTTTTCCTTGAAGAAGTAAACAAGCTATAAAAGTCTTTTATCTCTGCCATCATAGGATAAAGCCTCTCTCCCAGCAATGCCTTTGCATGGCTTATGACTAGCTTTAAATCACCAGTAAGTGTTTAAAAAGCAAACTGCTTTACTCATGGAAATTTTATTATCCTAGGAAAAGTTAATTGGAGGATAAAGTCCTTGTACTCACTCTTTGATATTTGTTGTAACCTTGAAGTTGATACTTGTGTTAACAAAAATTAAAGAAGGATGGTTGAAACTTTAATAAGAACACAGCTTGCAATAAAATAAAAAAATGTGGTTGTTATCTTTTATTTATGGTTAAGTATTTACTGGGAACAAAAATCTCTATAGGGAGGAATAGAGGAAGCTTTCATATAAAACTTTCTCCAGGAAAAAATGCTTACACACACACACACACATATATATATATATATTACTCTTAATATTTAATATTTATATAATCGCATACACACACATATATAGATATATACATACTGACATAACTTACAATTGGAAAGTTCATGTATAATATCTGAAAATTAAAGAGGCCTAGAAAGAATTAAAGTCAATTGTCCATAATACCAATTATTTCATAATAACCTCTATTATATTTTTTCACTTTTATGGATTTTGATCTTCAACAATTTCATACATGTATACTGTGCATTCTGATTCTTATAATTCCCTTCTAATCTCTTTCCCATCTCTAGTACACCCTACTTCTCATGCCTACATTCATGAGTTTGTTATTGTTTTCTTTTCTTGTTTCTTGATGGTGTTTGAGAATCACTGAGTTTATCCAGAATCTTCTGTGTGAATATGGGTTTGGAACAATCCACTGGAGACTGGTAGGTTGCTCAGTGGGTACACAATTGAAGACAGTGACAATCCCTCTCCCACAATCCATCAGCAGAAAAGAGCAAGGCTAGGTAAGCCCATCCCAGTCTGTGAGTGACTGTTGATAGGCCCAGTTTTATGTAGGCCCATTGCAGGCACCCACAGATTGTGTGAGGTCATGACTGACTGTCCATGCCATACCATTCTAGCTCTAACATTCATTCTTCCTCTTCCTGGATGTTCCTTGAACCTTTAAGAGGGGTGAGGTAAGCGTCCCATTTAAAGCTCAGCACTCAGTTTTCACTTATTTTCAGCACCTATATCAGCAATGTGTTTCTGCATTCACAATCATTGCAAAGAGAAGGCTCTGTTTAAAGCCGGGGGTAGCATTTGTCTATAGGAATAAACAAATACTTAGAATTGCCAGGACAATTTTGTTAAACAGCTGTATTTAGATAACCCATTGGGCCCAAGACTGTCTCTCCCATGGCTTTTTGAGGTTTACAGTAGAGGATATGAATTCTCTTTTGTGGAGCAGACCTCAAATCCAATTAGAAAACAGTTGATTACCCTTATAACTGTTGTGCCACTATCCTGCACATCATGTCTTGTCTGTCATTATAAATCATAGGGTTCACAACTAGGCAAGACAGTTGATGGTTTTCCTCTACCAGTAGCCTGCATAGCATCTTCTTCCACTTCTAGCTCAGTTATAGACTGATTTTTCTACACCTTGCAAGTGAGATTTATCGTGTCATTTTCATAATATGGCATTATCATATAGTTTTGTGGACAACCAAGAAGAGTATCAAGACCTTGTATTGTTTGGCAGGGGGTGGTGGTGGGGGTCATAACTACCATCTAAATAGACTCCAGATGACTTGGAAGGTACTATGTAGACTGGGCTAGCCTTGATCTCACAGGTATATGCATACCTCTACCTCTGCTTCTGTCTCCCTAATACTGAGAGCAAAGGTGTGCACCACCAAGCCTGGCACTCTCCCTATATTTTTAACTTGTATTTTAAAATTTCTTATAAAGTAGTAAGTTTCCATATGACGTTTTAACATATCATTAGTTTGGAGTAAACCTCCCCCTTTTTTCTCACCCCCCCACCCCTCCACAACCATTCCTGATTAAATGTTTCACTCCCCAATTTCCCTCTTTCTATTTTCTGATCACCTCAGTTGTGTTTTGACCCCAACACAGTGGCCCTTTTCTAGTCTCCTTACTTCTCTAGGTTAAACACCAAAATGTGAACATCTGAAATTAGGATCTGCATATGAGCAGAAAACAGGTTACAGGGAGACACAGTCTCAAAATCTCAAAAAAGGGTTGGGGGTGTATTTAAAAGATAGATAGGAAGTATGCCTAGATAATACTGTTCCTGAAAGTCAAGGCTTACTAAACCAAGACTTGAGTGCCAGGTCTGAGATCCTACTTTTTGAATTGTGGGTTAGATTTCTCCCCCCCCCAAATTATGGGGTCTTGATACTCTTCTTAGTTTTTCACAAAACTATTTGATAAGACCCTATTACTGAAGAAGACAGCACAAATCTCATTTGCAAGGTGAGGAGAAATTATATCTTTCTCAGTATAATTTTTTTCTAGTTTCATTCATTTAACTGAAAATTCCATAATTTAATTTTTCTTTACAGATGAATGAATATGCACCACATTTTCATAATCCAGTTCTCACTTGATGGACATCTAGGCTAATTCTGTTTCCTAGTGTTATGAATATAGTGTCAATGAACATGGGTGAGCAAGGAGTTCAGACGTAGGACATAGGGTCCTTTGCATTTATGTTCAAGAGTAATACGGTTGGGTCAGATGATACTTCTATTTCTAGATTTGTGAGGAACCTCCACACTAGTTTTGGTAGTGGCTGCACTAGTTGGTACTCTCATCAACAGTGTATAAGGGTTCTGCTTTCTCCACATCCTGGCCAGCATTTGTAAGATGGAATCTTAAAGTAGTATTAATTTGTACTTCTCTCATGGTTAATGATGTTGAACACTCTTAAAAATGTTGACTAGTCATTTATAATTCTTCTTTTGAAATTTCTCAGGTCAGGTCAATGGCCATGTCTGTTTGTTTTCTTAATGTTTGGGTTTTGGAGTTCTTTGTATACTCTAAATATTAATCCTCTGTTGGAGATATAGCTGGCAAAGGTTTTCTTCCATTCTCTGGGTTGCTTATGTACACTGTTTACAGTTTTCTTTGCTGTACAGAAGCATTGTAGTTTCATGAGATATTGTTTATCACTGTTGATTGTATTTCCCAAGTCACTGAAGTCCTATTCAGAAAGTCCTTGCTTGTGCCTGTATGTTGAAGTATGCTCTGCACTTTTTCATCTAGCAGTTTCAAAGTATACAGTTTATGTTGAGGTCCTTGGTCCATTTGAAGTTGAGTTTACTCAGGAAGAGAGAGATGAATATCAATTAGTGTAATACCTCTTGCAATATTCTTTCTGTTCAAGATTGTTGTGGTTATCTTTGGTGTTTTCTGCTTTTACATACATTTTAAGATTCTTATTTCCATGTCTATGAATAAGGACCCTGGGATTGTCACTGAGATTCCATTGACTGTGCAGATTTCTTTTAATAGAATGTCCATTTCAAGGTATTGCTTCTTTCTCATCCTTTTCCTAGTATCATCCTCAATTTCTTTCCTCATTGTTTTAAGTTTTCATTGAAGAGATCACTTCTTTGGTCAGGTTATTCCCACTTATGTTACTGTTGTTTTTAATGTATGTGTTTGGGGGTGTGTACATGTGTATGTGCTTGTCTATTGCCGATGAGATTATTTTGCCAGAGATAGTTTTCCCTGCTTTTTTTTCCTGTGTGTTTTTTATTGGTGCATAGGAAAAGTACTGAGTTTTGTGTAATTTTGTATCCTGTCACTTTATTAAAAGTGTCAGCTATAAGAGCTTTTTTGGTGAAGACTTTAGGGTCTTTTATAGAGAGAATCCTATCACGTGCAAACAGAGATCCTTTGACATATTTTCCTATTCATATCCCTTTTTTAAAATTAATTTTATTTATTTCTGTATGTGTATGAATGTACTGTCTGCATGCAAGTCTGTGCACCCGTGTCGTGCAACGCCGCGGAGGTCAGAAGAGGGTGTCGGATTCCCCTGGAACTGGAGTTCTCCTGGAATTGGAGTTTCAGATGGTTCTCGGCTGCCATGTGGGTGCTGGGGATCGAACCCGGGTCCTCTGCAAGAGCGGTTGGCGCTCTTAACCGCTAGGCCATCTCTTCAGCCCCTCATATCCCTTTTATTTCCTTGCTTTATTCATCCAGTTAAGACTTTAAGCACTATATTGAATAGGAGTGGGAAATGTAGTTAAATTAAGATGAGGACTTAGGGTGGGATAAATAATAATTCAGTTTGAATAATGTTGAGAAGAACAGACACACGTAGGAAATCACCTTGCAAAGATGGGCCGGGAATTAGTTATGGTGGCATAAAGGACTTTAGGAGAAAATTAAAAGTGTGAGGAGCAAAGGGAAGAAGATGCTTTCGAGGGAGAATAGCCTTGCAAATGCCTTGATTTTGGACTTGCTGCCTGTATGGGTGTGAGGAGATATCTTTATGTATTTGATGCCACTCTCTTTTCTACTGTGACCCTGGGGCACCCACTGAAGCAATAACTTTCTGTCTAGATGTTAAAAGCTCTTCCTACTTTTTCCCTCACAACAGCAATTCATGTAGCAAATATTTTCCACACCCTCCCTTCTTCTTTCTAGCCTTTTTCTATACATAGAGAAGTGGATGGTGGGGCCACAAGAATTCTGAAATAATTCTCCATCACTTCCTGAATGATGAGCCTGAAGATACTCTGCACATGGGAGTGGTAATTGCCTGCTATTCTTAGTATTGTGGCCTTAGCCAAGACTATGAATCAAGAAGGAAATTCTCATTTAGCATTCTGTTAAACATACATATATTCCTGTAACTCAAGTTTTATGGTGGTATATTCATGTAAAATGTGAGAAAGACATGAGTAAAAAGAGAATTTATAATTGTTTAATTTATGGAAATGAATGGAAAAACCCTCGGCCTTTGCTAAAGTGAATTTCTTTTAGAATACTGGAAAGCCAGGAATCCTGGCAAATTCATCATTGTAATAGGATTGTCACTTTTTGCCTAGAATAAAGAACACTGAAGCAAATTAATGAACAACCCGGAATATGAATTTGCATCTGTAGTCTATCATTTACTTCCTTATCAACTTCCTTAGGGAGTTTCCCTGAAACTCTTTGATGCAAGTCATCTTGTAGGCATGGAACTTCCTCCTTTACCCTGATGTCTGTTATGGAACTTCCTGTTTCCTGTGTGTTTTACCTGTGTGCTTTCATACCAGTATATAATTCTCAGGAACTAGACTATGTCTAGTTCATCTGACATTTTATTCACTGAGAGGCTTAACCCATTTAAAAACATGTTAAAATTAATGGATGAATTTTTTTAATTGAATTTTTGTATATTTCTTTCTTTCTTTCTTTTTTTTTATTGATGTTTTGTGTATTTTCATACATCATTTTCCAATTCAGTTCAGGCATATATCCCCTTCCTGGATGAATTAAAAAAAAAAAACAACAACACCTTTTTCTAGTTCACTGCTTTATCTTGAAAACTAAAAATGTTAAAATACAAGATTTTTTAAAATTTTATTTATTTCTGTATGTGTATGAATGTACTGTCTGCATGCAGGTGTGTGCACCCGTGTCGTGCAATGCCGCGGAGGTCAGAAGAGGGTGTTGGATTCCCCTGGAACTGGAGTTCTCCTGGAATTGGAGTTTCAGACAGTTCTCCGCCGCCATGTGGGTGCCGGGGATTGAACCCAGGTCCTCTGCAAGAGCGGTCGGCGCTCCCAACCGCTAAGCCATCCTTAAATTCACTTTAAAGCACTGAATTTATATGTTTTAAAAACTGTTAAATTTTGAGCCGGGCATGGTGGCACATGCCTTTAATCTTAGCACTTGGGAGGCAAAGGCAGGCGGATCTTTGTGAGCTCAAGGCCAGCCTGGTCTACAGAGTGAGTTCCAGGACAGCTGGGGCTACAGGGAGACCCTGTCTCGAAAAGACCAAAAAACAAAAACAAAACAAAACAAAAAACCATTAAATTTTGAAGATTAAGCAATATTATATGATCCTGAATTTGTAATTGGGTTTATAATCCTCTACCCAGTTCATGCTTAAAGGTGATCAAACCTTTGCAAATATTAAAAATGTAAATATAAAGCCTGAAAAGAACTTTAACACATTTTGATATTTTTTTTCTAATATGCAGAAGACACATGTTTCATTTTTTTCCTTGATTATACTATCAAATTTGGAATTTCCCTTTTTTTATATTCCACTTACATCAAGTTATTTGTATTAGACACTATAACTTTAAAATTGGAGCAAGATTATATACTGTTGCTGAGTATATCTTTAAGAGGTCAATATTCTGTTCATGAGTTTCAGACAGAATTTTCAAGATAAAAGTTACTTGATGACTTTTTATGACATATATTTAGTTGATTTTGTTTGCTTTTAATATTATACTTTGGCTTTTGCATGCTTACTGTCAATTCAAAATACATCACAAATTTTCCTATTATTTTATGGATTTTTGGCATTATTTTTTTAACATAAAAACGGATGACTTTTTGCCGGGCTTGGTGGCGCACGCCTTTAATCCTAGCACTCGGGAGGCAGAGGCAGGCGGATCTTTGTGAGTTCAAGGCCAGCCTGGTCTGCAGAGCGAGTTCCAGGCCAACTGGGGCTACAGGGAGACCCTGTCTCAAAAAGACCAAAAACAAAACAAAACAAAACAAAACAAAAGGATGACTTTTTGTATAACATAGGATTTAAAAGCACAAAACAATTCTTATGCATTTGAGATTATCTTTATTTTTGCATAAAACTACACTGGTCCTCAGGAAGACATGGAATATATCTTATTTTACTTGGTCTTGGAAAACAGGTGAAGAAGTAATGAAAGATACTGCTACCTCTATTATAGCTTTGAAGGACAGTGTTGTAAAAGTGAAAATGAGGATCAAGACAACAGGGACTATGACAGGAAGCAAGAGGAGAATGGTGGTTGGACACTATCAAACATCTCCTAAGGTTCTTCTGACCACACTGTTGGGAAAATATTAAGAAAATCCACAAATCCAAGGGAACACCTTGGACAGCTCTTTTTCCTGAACCATTTTGTTTGTTAGCCTAACTTAAAATTAGTAAGAATAGGGGCTGGAGAGATAGCCTAGCGGTTAAAGCACTAACTGCTCTTGCAGAGGACCCGAGTTCAATCTCCAGCGCCCACATGGCGGCTAAGAACCGTCTGTAACTCCAATTCCAGGAGAACTCCAGTTCCACGGGAATCCGAGACCCTCTTCTGACCTCCGCGGCATTGCACGACACGGGTGCACAGAACTGCATGCAAACAGTACATTCGTACACATACAAAAAAAAAAAAATTAGTAAGAATAGTATGTATAATACTTAAGACCTCAAAGCAATTCACAAAACACACAATTCTTATTCTCAGAGCCATTATTAGTGTCATAATGATTATATTTATTGGAGCAATGAATATGCACATCACCATTTGTCATGTTTTCATGTTTATCTGCTGAATACTGTGTGTGACAAGGGGCGCCTTGCCCAGGGCCAAGACAGGAAGTAAGGGACATCAAGAGCAGGGACAGAATGACAGAATTGAGTTTATGATTCTGTCCGGGCTGCAAGGGACACAGAACTCTATTGTTACATGATTCTGCAATGGCTTTGACATTGCCATTATCCTGCTGGAAACAATCTTAGAATAAATGCTTATCTGAAATTGGTATCATTTGGCAAAATCAGGTTCCTATTGTAGAAGGCTCTGGCTCCTATTGTGTACGTTTTTGTGCATTTCACTTGCTTGAAAGAGAAAGATTCATTTATATTGCTATAAAAGCTCCTTAATAGTCTGCAACATTTTTGGTAGCTTATTTTGTGTTTTTCAGACTACTCCAGGTGAAATTCAGACCATTCCAGAATGAACCTTCTCTGAATAGCTGCCAGGATTATAAATCTCAACTGAGAATTCTGTCCACATGCTTTGTCCCATAGCTGGATCATCTGCATTCCCAAGAAGGCTTAGAAAATGCAGCACATCCCCAGATATGCATTCATAAGAGAAAATTTATGATTATGTTATACAAAACCCTAAGTGATACAGTATACAACATAAGTGTTGTGTGAATAAATTTAGAATAATATTTTAAATAAATTTCAGTTTTCTGATTATAAAAGCCACTTTTCAAGTACTAAATAGCCATGGACAGATATTAAACATGCCTTTATTGCCAAGAATGCCATCACTTAATAGCTGGTAAGGATGATAACTGTCTGAGAAGAGGGCCAACCAACAGCAATAATCTGTGGCAGCTTGTTAGGAAGGCGAAGTCTCAGGCTTCACAGCATAGCCAGTGTTACATTCATAGATCAATACAAACTTTAGCTTGTGCATATTAAGTTTGAGAACTAAAGAGAGAGAACTCCACCTAGTCCACTTCTAAGCCTTGCTTGGTTCATGGTGACCTGTTACTGGGGCTGCAATTTATAGAAGAATTTCAACCAGCAAAAATGTCCTTTCCTGCAGCTCCTGTTTCCTCTTGTATGAGGTTTGAATGGAGGCACATCGGCGAAGTTGCAATATTAAACGTAGGATGACCTCAAACTAGCAGTCCCAGCAGTGTTACTGTTAGTGTCACATAGGAGCCGGAAGCACTTCTGCAACTTGGGACAGAGAGAAACAAATCAAGTGTTCCCTTATCAGAGTTGCCAGGCCCTAGGACTCCTTGCATTGGGCTTTTTTCTGAAGAGACTCTCTCCTTTTGTGGTTTGTTGATAACTTTAATAGAGGTCATTTAGGAGTGGACGCTTTTTAAGGCCTCTGCCCCCCCAAAACGAGAATTAAAAAATGACCGTTTGGAGGGTATTGATTGCATATATTGTTTATACTGTGTGCTAATTACTATGCTGTGGGCTATTTTAGTGTTTTGGGAAAATGAAAAATAAAATTTGTTCTTTAGCATAATAAAAAAAAAAAGATGGTTAAATCACATAATTCAGTATATTTTGGAAGAGAAAAAACTCAATTTTGGTCTGAAAGAATTCTATGAACTTCATGATCTTGCTTGATAGTTATGTGGCATGTGCATAAAAACTCTACCATTTTTTGTATTAAATAAAATCACATTAATGTGATAAACTCCCAAATAAAACCATCACATAGCTACATTAAAGTACTCACTCAAACTAATGCTTGCCCAGTTCTAAACTCTATAAAATGTTTTGGCTTTATTTCTCAACTTTTTTTTTGTTATTATGAAAGTATTTACTTCAATATCCTTAGGGAGAAATAGTACAACAGAGCTTGAGCTATATATTTAAGTATTCATTGAATCTTGCTAGTTTACAACTAGGTTTTACTATTTGGAGTCTTGATTTTACATAAAACACAGAAAATCTAAATTTCAAGTAGTAAAGTTTATTGATCTTTTGTGGGTGTGTATGTATGTAGGGCATTTTTGGTTGACAATTATTATTATTATTATTATTATTATTATTATTATTATCATTATTATTTTGAGCTATGGTCTCCCTGTAGCCTCAGCTGTCCTAGAACTCACTATGTAGACCAGACTGGCCTTGAACTCACAGAAATCAACCTGCCTCTGCCTCCCGAATGTGTGGATTAAAGGCATGCACCATTACACCAAGCTAGATTTTATTTTTAATACTATTTTTCTTTTCTTGGCATTTTGTTTCATCTGGCTTCAGTTTTATTATTTAAGATAATAATAATTCTTATTCACACAGTTTTTTTTATAAGTCACTGTATCCATAAACCATGAAAAGATTCCCCTATCTTCATTCAGGTTTCTAAAGATATATAATGACATTTCTTGTATATCTATCCTTTTGATGAATTTTGCTTAATCTTATGTTCATTTTCCAAAGCTCTAATTTTTGCCATTAGTCAAAGATTTATTTTAATAAATTTATGAATAGGCAAACAAATAATTGGCAACATAGGTGACAGACACTTCAGTGATCTCAGTAGAGTTTCAGGGGACTTCAAGTGATCAGAGACAGTCTCTATGGTACATGAGGTTCACATACAGAGCTTAATCAAGAAAGAACTGAGCTGTGTCATCATCAGGTGGGACACATAAGGTGATATTTACAGCAAGCGCAAAGACCTGGTAGCCTGAATGTGTTTGGGAAGTAGGAGATACAGAGTTGCTGGTAGCATGATGGAGCAGAATAAAAGCCAAGAAAGCAGGTTTAGAGAGTAGGTAATGGGCAGACATTATTATCTTTATGCAAACTTTTATTTTTAAGCTGGTTCTGGTAACTGTACAAGTACAGTCAATAGAACACTTAATATAAGTAATTTATGATATGCTCTGAAATACCTTGCCATTAGGAAGTGTATGCTTAATTATCTAGAATTTTAAGTTGATTTTATTAAATTTATTAAGGGTTGAATGGCTTATTATAACAAAATTCCTTCATCTGATCAATGGTGATTAACTATAGTTAGTCCTTGTACTGTGGGAAACATAAATCGTACTTATCAATATATTTTGTGTAGCGTCGACATTATTTTTACTTTAAATACATATGAAAATTGTTCTTTTAAATTGTATTTATTATATTTTTTATGTCTATGATTATATTGCCTGCATGTATGCAAGTGCACCCACATTACGCAAGGCCTGAAGAGGTCAGAAGAGGGTATTTGATTTCCTGGAACTGGAGTTACAAATGGTTGTTAGCTCCCATATGGGTGCTGGGACTTGAACCTGGGTCCTCTGTAAGTACAGCCGGTGCCCTTAACCACTGAACTGTCATCTAGCCCCACATAAGACATTTGTAATGGGATAGTAAATTATTTGTAGGGAATGAAATTCCTGTTTTCCTGTTCTCTGAATTTTGAATTTTTTAAAGTCAATGTATATTTATTGTTAAAAATGGAAGAACAATTAACTTAGAATATCAATTTATTGATGCTATTTCTTTACTTTATAATTTTCATGTTCAAATGCCTTGCTATGGAAATTCCCATAATGATACCAACCTTAGAGCAATCCTTTGGAAAGTATTTTTGTCCTATCAATAATTCAGCTAGGAAGCTATCCTCTGTAGTGCGTATACTCTGCCCTGTCTCTGAGCACTTAGCTTACTACCCATTGAGTAACTTTTTCCACTGAAGCAAAAACTTTTAATTGTTGAATTCATTGTATCTCCCAAATCGTATTAGGAGGTTACATATTCATTTATGTTCCTCTGAAGTTTAACAAGAGCCTTGCATACTTAGAGTAAGAACATTCATCCTAATCAAGGCCCATTTCTAGATACGTCAGAGTAACTGAGAGTGCTTTAAAACGTCCTCCAAACACAAAAATTGTAAAAAATGAGGGTCTTTTTGTGTCAAACTCAGGAATCCTTCTTCCTCTCCTAGTTACTATCCAAGGATCCATCCCAAATTACCTCATTGCTCATCTCCTGCAGGAGATGAAATTTTGGATGCCTGTGTTTGGGGAACTCTAGGTCAGAGGGAGCTGTGGGCTGAAGGCAATGGGCAGAACAGAGATCTTGTGATAGTTTGGTTTTTGCCAAAAACCTGAAATATTCTCCCAATGCCTCGGGCAGTCAGTTGTCCTAAAGCCTACTTTCTCCTACACAACATTAACAGTGGCTTCATTATTGGAAACCTTTGAATTAATTAAGATTCCTTTGCCTGAATTCACTATACCATGTAAGTGAAATGGAATAAACAAGAGTCAAGCCAGTTTTCAACATGCCGCCTTTTCTTCTACACCAAGCCTCCACAGAGTAGAGCACGTAGGCTTACACAAGGGCTGGCCAAGTGATTTTAGAACAGATATCCACTCCTTCCTAAAGTACAGAATGCAGTGATGGGAAATGTTTTCTGACTTATTTCAGCTTTGAGAGCTTTCCTTTCAATAAAGGACATTTACTCTAAATGTGGAGGTGCAGATTTTTGGGAGAGGGGATAGAGAGTGGATTTGGTGCAAACTGTCTTCCACAAGTGACACATGATAAAATACATTGACTTTCATAAATTATTCCATGCTTATAGTTATCCTTCTAAAATCATGTTGAAATATGTAAAAAGGGGAGTATGCAAAAGACAAATTACAAAAAAATAAAAGTTTCTAAATTTTCATGTATTTAATAAATATTGCATACCAATAGAACTTTGCACTTTAGAAAGCTTTGAGGAAATTTTGTGAATTTCTATGCATTGGTAGTTAGGCAGTCTCAGTAATATACATTATAGTTTTAACTGACTTCCAACAATTAAAGAAGATAAAATCAAATGTCTGGCCTCTTCTCTTAGCCTCCACTTTCCCCCGTATGTGATCCCCAAGCAGAAAAGTTTTAGAAACTCTCTTAAGATGTATGCATGGCATCTTTTGGAAGTCAGACTGGAAGAAAGATAACAGATTTTTGCTGGTCAACATTTAGTGATATTTCCACCAGATCATTAGACTCAAGATTCATTACCAATCTCTGTATAAAAGAGCAACAGATGGCGGCTACTGCAGAATTCCACAACTGGTCACATATAGAGAATACATGTCTGAGAGATGTCCAGCTGGAGGTGACATGTCTACAATGGAACCCCTACACCTGAGGCTCACAGAACATAGTGAAACAGGGGGTGGAGAGAGTGCTAGTCCATCCCTCAACTCTCACCAGAGAAGCTTCCTTGTACAACAGAGTGGGTTGCAAACACAAGGCCACGGCTGGCTAAATTTTAGAGAATAAGAGACTGCAGAGTGTATATTCTTAGGTGGGCTTCCTTCGCACACTCACAGCTCAGCGATCATTTTACAAGAGGGGATGGAAAGTTTGCAAGAGCCAGGGCTGGTTCATGAGCACAGGGAAACAAGCTTTCATACCACTGGAAGCTTGTTCACATGAACTTGCAGCGTGCTGGTGTCCAGGACAAGACCCAAGTCAACTCAATTAGACCAGGGCCCAGAGTGATGTGAGGGAAATAGCAGGTTATCACCAGCCTGAGAAATTTTGGAAAGAGATTATGGCTGGAAGGGGGAGAAGGGACCTTCCTTAAGATCTCTATGTAGGCTGAATAAACTCCAGTTGAGGAATTTCTACTTGAAGGACATCTGGATAAAATGATTGTCTGAATGGGACTCAGCATGTACGGCAGAGTGCATGAAGCTTGGTAGGGGGTTTAGGGGGACATGGATGTGAGACATGTCCATAATTTTATTAATAATTGTTATATAGAATGTAGAAAAGCTAAATAAAAATTTTTTTAAAAAAGAAAAGAGAAGAGTTAATATCTGCAGAAACTATGGAGGAACAAAAGTTCATAAAGACTCTCTTATCTTGTTTCTATGCAGATGAGGGATAATTCAGACATTTTGTTGAAGGTTTTTTTCCTGGACATCAGATTCAGAGAGTGCACTAAATGAGAGGCAGAGCTACAGATCCTGTAACCCCTCCCAACTAGCTTACATACAAGGAGGGACTAAGGGCTTAAAAGGTTGGGAGAGCTGGCACACGGTGCTCTCTGGGATCCTACCAGCAACATGGTGTGCAGGACTGCTGCAAGTCCCATGTGGGTCATCCCATTTATTCCCACAGTGAGCCATGTAAAAAACAGGCACGGGAAAGTACAGCACATGGATGCATCACAAGGTATCCAAATACAGAGAGAGCTTTATTCCAAAAATGGCCATCTTATATAGTTAGTATGATTCATATCCCAGGGCCAAATCATAAGCCTTTGCATCACTTCAACTCACCCCATGGGTGTGGCTAGGGAGGTCCTATTGGTTAGAATGCTAGCCAACTTATCAAAAAGTTTGAAATAAAGAGTTTTCTATTTCACTGTATCCAAGAGGGAGTACTCAACCCCCTCCTCCTTTTTGTTTCTTAAATTTTTATAATTTGACCTATAGATGTTTAAAAGGAAGTTATATACACACATATCGACAGGAACCAAGGTGTAACTCTCTAATAAGTCTATTTAAATGGTCTCTATATTGGCCTGTATATCTTGTAGGCAAAAGAAATGTCACAGATTAAATTTTTATAATTTGACCTATAGATGTTTAAAACGAAGTTATATACACACACATGTAGACAGGAACCAAGGTGTAACTATCTAATAAGTCTATTTAAATGGTCTCTATATTGGCCTGTATATCTTGTAGGCAAAAGAAATGTCACAGATTAAATTTTTATAATTTGACCTATAGATGTTTAAAAGGAAGTTATATACACACATATAGACAGGAACCAAGGTGTAACGTTCTAATAAGTCTATTTAAATGGTCTCTATATTGGCCTGTATATCTTGTAGGCAAAAGAAATGTCACAGATTAAATTTTTATAATTTGACCTATAGATGTTTAAAAGGAAGTTATATACACACATATAGACAGGAACCAAGGTGTAACGTTCTAATAAGTCTATTTAAATGGTCTCTATATTGGCCTGTATATCTTGTAGGCAAAAGAAATGTCACAGATTAAATTTTTATAATTTGACCTATAGATGTTTAAAAGGAAGTTATATACACACATATAGGCAGGAACCAAGGTGTAACGTTCTAATAAGTCTGTTTAAATGGTCTCTATATTGGCCTGTATATCTTGTAGGCAAAAGAAATGTCACAGATAATATTGTACAATACCAAAAAATATAGAGAGCACTTGTGTACATTTAATCCTAAAGTTGACACTAGAAATCTAGTATGTTGGATACCAAATGAAGGTTTGCACTGCACCTGTAAGATCAAGGGGAGCAGAAGAGGTAAGGGGAAGAAGCGGATGCCAGCAGCTTCTCCTGGGAGCTGAAGGTAGAATGCTAGAATGCAAAGCTTCAGCTGGGCTCTGGGAACCCCACAGCCCAGCCTGTCAGGCTTATTCATCCTGACTCAGCTCTTGGCTTTGGGCATCAGCTAAATAAAACCCACCTGTCAGGGATCCACACCACTGGGTTCACAGACTGTTGGGCAGTGGCAGGACCAGTGTCAAGAACCAGCTAGCCAAATCGACACACACTTCCCAGTCTGGTGGTCTGCAGTCTGACCTCTTTCCAGCAAAAACCTACTAACATCTGTTACCTGAAAGGGCCTAAATTACATGTATGCAGAAATTAATGAATTGGGGGACTCTTCAGTTGATGATGGAGGAGGATCCAGAATTTTTTTTAACTAACTCATATGACAAAAGACCCAAAACTTTATTAACACCTTAATACTATGAAAACCTATTTGTATCTTTATTTCAGGTATTGAAGGAGTGTAACCAGTAGGTGGCAGTGTATACCCATTAAAATGTCCAATAAAATTTTTATTATTTTCTAATAGATAATTAACCCATAACCTTTGTTGAAATTGAATTATGGGTTGGCTGTTTAATTATAAATCTGTGTCTTGAGAAGGAAGGACCAAACTCCATCTCAGAGGCAGTTCTTTACTGGTTTTATAGATGTTAACACTAAAAATATATTTAAAACATAAATGCACACATACATACATACATACATACACACATATATAATAAAGAAAATATTGTTAAGTTTTAACAGAGAGAGAGAAGTCACATTGTTGTTTGACATTAAATGAGAAACACACTTAAAGAAGATCTACTCTCTCTCTTCCTGCAGTAATCAATTGCCAATACTTCCTTGGCTGGGGTTGGGGCCTGCTGCCCATTTCTCCATTTCTATGCTGAAATTTTGTCTCATTGAGTTGACATCAGTCTTGAGTATATTGCCACTATTGTTGCAAGTTCATATAAATGAGTTCCCAGAGGGCTTAAAGCCCTTTTCCATACATTACTAAGACACCATGGGCTCAGTTCTGTGGCTGGTATGCACACAGCAGGCAGGTGGCACCAGAGCACAAGCCACGTGTAATCAGGAATTCTGTGGGAAGAGGTTTTTTTTTTTATTTTTTATCTATCTATTTATTTATTTATTTATTTATTTATTATTTTTTATGTGTATGAGTGTACTGTTTGCATGTAGGTTGGTGCACCCATATCTTGCAATGCCGCGGAGGTCAGACGAGGGCGTCGGATTCCCCTGGAACTGGAGTTAAAGATGATTCTTAGCAGTCATGTGGGTGCTGGGAATTGAACCCAGGTCCTCTGCAAGAGCAGTCAAAAGTCCTCAGCTTTTAACAGCTGAGCCATCTCTCCAGCCCCAGGGCAGAGTTTTTAAGGTGAAACACATTTAAAAAATCAAAATGAAAATTAAACCAACCAATTAATTTTAATTGTGCACATATTCTTACTCAAAAGATATCTAGGGTACCCCAGGTTAAGTAAAAATATTACATCTTAAGCATGCTGAGATGGACTTGAATTAGTTAAGTGGTAAGCTAGCTGAATCCCAATTTTGGATCCACCAATACCTGGCATCTGAGAGTGAATGGAAGATTAAGTTTGGGTAGGAAAAGTCAGAAATTTAGAGGCAGTTGCCCAAAAATTCACAAGAAGCCAAGAGAGCAAAACAATTTTATCTAAAAGTAGGTTTTGTATACAAAATTTAGGAAAAAGCTATTAAGTGGCCATGGCTTAAAGTTATTTTGAAAAAAGTCATGGAGATTAAAGTCAGTTAGCTACCTAAGAAACCCAAAAAAGAAAGACTTTTTAGAGGGAATATTAAAGCAGATTAATATGACTTTTTTAACTTTTAACAATAACATGAAAAAGTTCCCTTTTTAAAAAATTGCTTTTGTGGGATGGTTACTGTGAAAGGCCTTAATTTGCATCAGAAAGGAGTGGGCTCAAATGAGTACTTGAGCAAACCTGGAGGAAATTTACATATGAAGGAGTTAGCTGGAGCTAAACCAGAAAAACTGGCTTCTTCTACAGTTGGAGAAAAAGGCTTTTTTTTTTTTTTTTAAATCGAACCCAAAGGTTTTAATTTAGGCTTGTACATTTATGAAAAATGATTCCAAGGCCAAGTGTGGCTAGTAAGCCTTGATATTAAACCCAGCCTGGAAGTCACTGGCTTTTGTAGCCTGCAGGAGTTAGGAGGCACATGCCTGGATGGATGGGACATTCATTCCTGGGCCAAGACAGAGCGAGGCCAGTTTCCCCCACGTGTGTAAAGCCAGATATTCCCAGATTAGCCTCCCATCCACTGAACCAAGCAGGAGAGGCAGCTCCACGGCCAAAGATAGATGTTGGGAGACAGAGAAGAGAATTGAGAAGAAAAAGGCAAGATTTGGAGGTTCACATACCAAATTTGTAGGTTTCCTTCAGCCCTATGTTGTGCACCATTTGTGGGTTGTCCCATTTATTCCCACAGTGAGCCAGTGAGCCATGTAGAAAACATACAGGAGAAAGCACAGCACAGGGATGTATCATAGTGTATCCAAATACAGAGATCTTTATTCCAAAAATGGCCCTCTTATATAGCCAGTGTGACTCATATTTCAGGGCCAGGACTCATATTTGCAGACGGAATTTCTGCATGGTGGACGGTCTACATAGTGTTGGGAGTGTAAATGTTGTAGTATAGATTGTAGAGTGGACTTTAAGATCCAGAACTAGAGCATCCATTTAGGAAGATCAAGTCAATGTGAGAAATTCCAAGCTGGCCATCTGCTTCTAAGTGCTACAAAGTAGCATCCTTAATTGAGCAGCGATGTCCACTGGATGAATAAAGAGATGTTTTGAAACACCAGAAGTTCTAGAGCAAACTTTGCAAACCCTGGGAGTGGGCAACCAAGGGCAAGCATTGCAACAAGCTGTGCCTGGATTTTTATGTCATTAAAGATTGATCCCAGATCAGGGCTGTAGAGATAGCCTAGCGGTTAAGAGCACCGACTGCTCTTGCAGAGGACCGGGTTCGATCCCCAGCACCCACATGGTGGCTAAGAATCATCTGTAACTCCAACTCCAGGAGAACTCCAGTTCCAGGGGAATCCGAGACCCTCTTCTGACCTCCGCGGCATTGCATGACATGGGTCCACAAACCTACATGCAGACAGTACATTCATACACATACAAAAATAAATAAAAAATAAAAAAAAAAGATTGATCCCAGATCAAAGAGGCAGTCCAAAGAGAGACTGAAAATTTAAGGGAGAAATTAGAACAAGAAAAGAAAATAGATATATAAAAGTCTCACCTCCTCAGCATCGGCCTCAGCATATGCTAGAAACTTCATAAAAGAAAAAAGGAGGTAGAGATGTTAGCCTGTCACTTTTTATAGCTAGGAGACCTGGGGGAAAGGCAGATAGTGATGAGAGAGAGAGTGACCTAGGAAAAAGCACAAGATGCACCTTGGGTTCCACCTTTAATACAAAGAAAGGAAAAATCCATGTTTCTGCATACTGAATGTGATCTTAGCTACGACCCAGTGCAAGAAACTAAGAATATAAATGAATACTAAGCATGGGTTTTTGAAACTGGGGACAGTGTTCAAACAGGCAATGAAGGAGCCCCTCACCACCTGGCTTGTAAGACTATGGGAGATGAAGGCAGATGGAATTATTTTAAGTTCTGCAGAAGCAGAAAAGCTGAGAAATATAACCACCCATCCCCTCCTTGAGACATAGGCTTCATAACCTGAAGCAGCACAGGGAGAATCAGTCTCTGATGAACTGGTTTATACAATCCATTAGAGATACTTGACCCTCGCCAATGGCGTTTACCATGAATATAAAGGGGTAGAAGATGGTAGGAGAGGGGCAAGCACTACTGAGAGAACTACTACTGAGGCATGAGGAAAGCAATATATAGTGCCCAGTTCACTGGGCCAGATAAGACTGTGTTTACTAGTGATTTAAGGAAAAGCTTGATTGAATAAAGACCTCGATATTGATATGGAGCTTTAATGGCTGTGCTGAGTCCCTCGATGGGACAGAGTCTTTAGAAAGTAGGAGGGGCTTTGTCAAATCTAAGTGGCTTAGACCAGCATGAATATGTCTGTAAATGACTAAGGAGATATAAAAAGGATAATGCAGAAGAAGAAATCTGCTTGGGTTATTCAAAAGCAGATGTTAAGATTTGTGTCAAGCCCAAGTTCCTAAAGAAAAAAAAAATGATAAAAGCCAAATTCCTTGCTAAAGAGCTTTAGATCCTGAGAAACAATTCACCAAGAAAGCATACAGAGGATAAAACCGTTCAGGGAGTGGATCATGACCTCCACCCCCATCCCCTGCACACACACACAAAGATTAAACAGAGTACTTTTCTCTACTGAGAAAATTGTGATGGGGGTAGAGGCACTTTGCCCAGTCAGAGCTCCCCAAGCAGACAGGGGGGTCAATGAAAAGACCATAGCTGTGACTATAGTCAGGAGTCAGGCCCAGAGCTTGCCTGACTCAGGGAACCAGCAAATACAGTGGAGGCAAAAGGAGACCTATTCCTCCTTGGCCACCTACAGGGCTAGGGAGCTTGAGCCATGCCCAGTGAGTCCATCAGAGTGAAAGAATTACATGGTGGCTGCATATAAAGCCCCAGGATACCAAATGGATTCAATAAAATGGCTATAGTTATTGAAGAGCTAACTGAATTAATGCTTTTTTATCCATGCTGTTTTATCCAACATGGATATTTTAAGACAATAGTTGGTACAAATAGATAAAATTTTCCCATGTTATGTTAGACCTGGTTTATGTTTGATATAATATATAATATTAATGTCTGAGTATTTTACAGATTTGAGAAATGTTGGAGAGATATCAAGTGTGCCTGATGAAACAAAATTAAAAAGTAAATCAACTAAGGGGTACCAGGGCTAGGTATAAGTATAGAATCCTTGAGAGCTTTATGGTTGGATAAGACATAAGCAATATTCACCCAAATGGTTGAGGAAAGTCTGCAATGGCCAGGGTCTGAAGATGCCAAAGTGCACGCAGATATCTTATAAAATTGAAAAAAATAAAGGTTCCTCCCAAATTGTACAACTGGTAATAAAGGCTATAGTACCAGGGGTGGGTTGCCCCTCCTCCTCCAGGAACTATTGCTCAGGGAGGTTCTGGAGGCCCCCCCAAACAAAGGCTATTTCCTCTGATGTTGGTTGCCCACAGGAAACAGATGGTAAGACCCTATAGCTGAAGACATGGCACGATGTGAGCATGGGAAAAAGAGATTAGGCTGGGAAGTTGCCCTGATACTGGACAGTTGGTCTTCACAGTGCTAGAGAATGATATGCAGGTCACTAGGAAGAAGTGGTTCTGCTACAGACCTCACAGGCTTCACTATCTGTTGTAGAGAATTCCTTGGTGGGGTGTGGGAGGGGTGTGTGTGTGAGGTGTTACCAGACAAAGCAAGGAGCATACTCTCCAATGTAAATTTTGAGATGACTAGAGGGTTTCTTAGGCTTGCTTACAAAGTGGATGGAGATAGCAGCTCTTACATGCTCAGCAGGAATTCTCCTTTCCAAACATGCCACGGGGAGAACTGGCATGAATTCTTCCGCCCATGATGGCAAATTGTTCAGTGTCCCCCTGCCCCTGTGTGGCAGGCTTTTTATATGTCCCTGGCCACAACATGGTGCCAGCAGCCTCCCAGAATATGGTGGGAACAAGCATCACTGGAAAGCAGGTATCATGGGCACGCAAGCCCCTTGGGAATATTGCTGTGGGCTCTGCTTTGTCCTTAGTCCCTCCCTCTAAGTAAACCAGACTCTACTTTTTGTAGTTTGTAACTTGTCTGTTGATCAGTCCACTTCAAAGAAGGTATATTTCTCCCACACTGTCCCATGCCCAGTGGCAATCTGTTATATGTATGACCAACAAAATTCCAATTGGATTTATGGCCTGCTCCCTACGGAGGAATGCACAATTGATACTGGAAGCCAGGTTGACCCCTTGTGGCAGGGGATGTTATAGGCCCCCAACAGAAAAGCTATTTCAATTGTTTGTTAAAGGGCTGTTTGCTAAATAAAGTACCATCCAAGCATTTGTGTTTGTGCCCATAGTGTGGCTTGTTTTAATGTTAATGTTTGCTTAGATGCTCCTGCTTCTTTCTATTGTATTTTCTTAGTAGGAAAAAATGGCCCTGAAATGACCCAGCAGTCCATTAGGAACCAAAGGTGGACAAATTCAAGAGCTTGATGTCTTACCTCTCTTTTACACACTCCCCCTGCACCCCCCAACCCCCATGGCTCAGGGACTCCTGCAGAAGAGGCAAGCTGGTAAGAGGCGAGCTGGGACAGATCATAAGAACCAAAATAAGGGGGTAGGGTGTGGGATAATGTATACTTCTTTTGAGTGATCTTTTCCTGGACATCAGATGCAGAGGGTACTACTGAACAAGAGGCAAAGCTACGGACCCAGCGACCCCTGCCTTACATGGGAGATAGGAGTAAGGGCTCAAAAGGCCGAAGGCTTGCTCCTAGTGCTCTCTGGGATCCCGCCAGTGTCATGATGTGCAGGACTACTGAGAGTCCCAGTCCAGTGTGACTGTGAAGGGAGCACCAAGACACCCCCAGCAGTGGAGATGTCTCCCAATTGCTCTGTAGGAACAACCCAGTAAATTTGTTAACAAACACCTAACTTGATTCTATTCCTCAATCCATTTCTTTGGGCCTGAAGCCAGGCAGGGAAGGAGGTGGGACCGCCACAATGGCTGCCAGATTATATGTTTATGGGAGTGGACACTGCTCTCTTGGTGTAGGAAAAGTTTACTGAGACAGCAGAAGAGGTGATAGTTATAAAACAGGCCCCTAATTCCCTAGATTGTCACATAGAAATAAGATTATACTTCTCACAGGCTTTCTGTTTTCTCTTAAGACATTTGAAAGAAAACATTAGCTCAATTGCTTTACTTTATTTAAAAAAATAAAATTTAAGTAGTACTCTAGGATTTGAAGTATTTTGGTACAATCTTATCTATAATACTGTTTAAAGCAAAACTCATTTGCTGCAGGAACCTGTGTTGCATGATTTGCTTTCTCTCATCCTAGTAATAGTGCCATTTGAAGTCTTTGAGGCACTGGATGACACTAGGCTCTTTTATTTATTTCTCACTTTTAAGTATTTGCAAATAGAACTTTTGAAAAAATATAAATGATAGGGGATGGCCATAGAATTTGCTTAAATCTCATGTTTCTACTTCATCGTACTGCCCAAATTTACCAGAAACAGAAGACTCAGTAGTGTTTGATAAATAAGATTGGAGAAACTTGTTCTATAAAGTTAAAAACTCTGCTTAAAGACAAACTCTGGAACATTTGTTTATCACCCATTTTCCAAAGAGAATTAAGAACGGATTTGTGCTTTCTTTATCATAAGCAAAACTGAGACTATAGTAAATGAAAGAAAAGCTAAGTTAATGTGGAAAATTGCACTGAATCCAAAGGGACTGCAGTTCAGTCAAAGGCTATACATTTAAACATTTTGCACAAACAAAATATCACAACCATGAAAAGTACTATGTCAAAGTAGTATTGCATTTCCCTAATTCACCAGGTGGCATGATTTAATGTGTTAATATGAAATCTCTCCATCTGTGGAAGACAATGGTAGACATAATAAAAAAGAAATGTTTTTCTGCTTTTCTTTTGGTATTGCATAAGCTAAAACATGAAATGAGCAGGTGAATATAATCACAGAAGAGAGCAGAGAAATGGAAGAAAGAGAAAGGAAAAAGAACATGATAACATAATAAATTAAAAGGCTGTCCAATCAAAGCTATAGAAGATTAGACAGATCAATCTGGCATCAAAGAACTCTCTAGTAGAGAGGATAGCACTGAAGATAGAGGACTTCTGAGGTCTTATGAAGCGCACGAGAACAACTTATAACAGAATCACGAATTCTAATAGCTTCTCAGCTCTATTTCTGGATTTATTTTGATTGGGTTGGACCTGACTGTGCTCTCTGCTAGCTGACCATTCTTGGGTAATTTTCCAGGCTGTAGTTCACTTTCCTTCTGGGCCCTAGTTTCTTTCAAATGAGTCTTGAAATATTACAGGCCTTCTTAAGGCAGTTTTGACAAGTACCACCCTTAAACCCTGGTAAGGGGGCTTCTACTCTGTGCCCTTCCTGGTAGAGGACTACACAGAAAATGAGTTAAATAGAACCTATTAATATACATACAGGTAATTCAGCCACAGCATAGTGTCCTTGCTTAAGCATATACTGCTGCTCCGGTGGCAGCTTCAAGGATTTAGGGAAACTCTTCTCAAAATCTAGCACACTATGCCCTTCAAAGATAAAGCAGTTGTATCCGATTCCAGGCTTGGGAGCAATTCCATTGCTTGTTTCTTCAAAAAACGTTACTACAGATGCTGGGAGAAATTGTCTTAAGCGTTTCTGTAAAGTTTTTTCTCTCATAGCCAAAACTTTTGCTACTCTTAAAAATAGTGATTTTTTTCCCTCTCAAGATAATGTGGTTTGTATAGCTTAAATCACGGTTTCAATATTTTGGCAAATTTTAACAATTTCCCCAAGTCAAATTACCTTTGGTTTAAAAAAAAAAATCTGTTCTTACATAATGACTTGGGCTCCCTAAAAACAGAGTAGTTCTTATTAGTAAATCATCAATCTAAAACAGTGTAAGCCAGGAAGATGCATATCCAGAAAATTCACACTGGTTTTGCTTATTTAGGCCTTTTATTAATCTTGTTTTATAAAGCTAGGTTGAATATAACAAGTGATATATTTTCTATGACTTTAAGGTGAATTTTATAGGAGGAAAAGAGTGAGTAAACATACATAGCACATTTATATACTCGGAATGTTTGAACAGTTATTCCTCATAATGTGTGACTCTGATAGAGAGTGTCACAAGAAAGTTGTTTCACTCAACTGGAGACATACAAAGTCTCATTTTCACATCCACATGTACCTTCAAATGTTGCTTAAACTTTGAACTCCATTCTAGAACAAACTTTAAAGGGAAATGAAATAAGCTATCCATTGGTTTCTGTCTGCCCAAGTGTCACCCTTTTCTACTGACAATGCATTTGTTGCAATCCAAAGAAATAATGAAAGAAATGAAAACTTAATCTAGTGAAACAAAAATATACTTTGCAGAGATCCAATTTAAAATCCTCTAGAGGAAACACAGATAGTTCTATTATTTTACTGTATGAAGATGAAAATGGTTTTAAAAATCATAGAAAATATCAAAATGAAACTCTAATCTTTCTTATGCAACAAAGACAGCACATATTTGTGCATCTCCTCATTGTCTAAAACAGGGTTCTACCAGCCAATATGATTAACATAACATGATAGAAAAACAAATGATTAAAAGAGTTGTTTCTACTCACTTCTTATAAAATTTTATTACACTTTTGTCTATTTGTCTATCTATCATCTATCTGTTAACTAACATCTATCTCTGTGTGAGCATGTGTGTGTGTGTGTGTGTGTGTGTGAGTGTGTGTGTGTGTGTGTGTGTGTGTGTGCATGTGCATGTGTGTGGTACTTTGACTAGGTGGAGTTCAGAGGACAACCTGCAGGATCAGGTTCTCTCCCTCCACTATGAGGGCCTGATCATTGATTGCAGGTCATCAGGCTCAGCAGCTAGTACCTTTACACATGGTGCCTTCCCTGGGCTTCTTCTCCATTTTGTAAAAAAAGGAGAGAAAGAGAAGACTTTATAAGCAAAAGAGATATATTTCAGTCATAAGAAATATTTCATCCTAAAAACATCATCAGGTAATCCTGCTTTGAAAAATGTTTTTTATGGTCATTAGCATTGCTAACAATTGTTAGTGATAAGCCATTTATTATGTATTAATGCATGTACATAAATATATATATATATATATATATAACATATACACATATTTGCATTTATATGCAACAGTATACACACTGTGGGCATATATCTCTAGATTTGTGAACTGGTTCTAAGGTGAAAATTTGAAGTACAGCATAGGTTTTGCAGTCAAGCAAGTGTTTCTTCAAAGCCTGTTTCCATCACTTTTCTTTGCCATCTTAGAAATGTGACATTTCTCTGGCCAAACAAAACTGCTTGGCAAAAAATAGAATACATAATAATGCCTTCTTAAAACGGTTTTAAGAAAACAAATGAGAGATGGGCTATGCAATACTGATTTTAGTCTCTGGATCAAGTGCATAAATATAGTAGAACAGGATAATTACATGATAGTTATGATTGTAAATATGTTGGCCTAAGCTACCAGCATGTTTCCTAGCAAACATCAGTTATGAGTTATGATATAATGTATGGATGTTATTGATATATATGTACATATATATCAAATAATTATATGATTGACTTTAAGTCATAGAGACAGTATAGATTACATATGTCTTGAAGATCATCTGGACATTGTGACATGTGGTAGAAGGCAGTTTGCTCTGGAATTGAACAGAAATCAGATATCAAGCACTAGGCAATAGATGTCCCTTGGTGGCTTAAATTTTTACATATGAGAAAGCTTGTGGATATTTTGTCCACACTCATGGTGTTTCTTGAATAAAAGCACCTCAAAATATGTTACATCTCATCAAATCTGTGGTGATCTATAAGGGCTTCCTGCTGTTTTCCTCTCACTTTGAAGGCTTCAATAGAAATGATCCCCCAAATGACTATTTTTAGGTCTTTTATAATGTTAGTGATCAATTGCAAATTTAGTACAAGGTCAGCTTACTCAGCTTTGTAAAGTATCATGGACTTTGGTAATTTAGCTGTTGCAAATAAAATTCAAGGTATAATAGTATCTTAAAATGGTCTAAAAGGATAAGAAATAATAGTTATCTGTATTTGGTAACTTAAATTTGTCATTAATCTAGAATCCCGAGTTTGGGTATTGACAAGAATTCTGATGGAGTTGGATTTGGTGTTGTCACTTGGGTGCTAACATTAGTTTGTTACTCTTTCACAGAATCAGGCTGACAGCATTAGGTTCCTGGGCCAGAAGTGAAGAACTTTGTTATTCAAGCTCCAGTAATGCTGTGAATAGCTCCAGAGGACATACTTACCTCCAGAAAAGCGATATTTTTCTAGCTTTACAGTACTGTAAGAAGTTTACAATAAGCTCAGATGACTTGGCATCATAACTGAAGGATATTCATCTTAGGGATTTTGCAGCTTTTATTGAAAATAGCAAACAAAGATGAATGAGTCCAAGGTCCTTACAATATCTCAAAGTTACTAGGGACATAAACAACTTTGAAAAATAACTCTGAAAAACAGTCACCAAGAGAGTATGTCCTTGGGCACATCTGTGAAGCCATGTAGAAGCACAGGGTAGGAAGATGAGATGGTCTCTATAGATCACTGTACCAGAATAGATGGAGCATAATTAGAAAAACACTGCCTTTACAAACAACAGCTAACACATTTTCATTACGTTTTGGAGAGCAATTGTATGCTATTACATTTTTATACTGCTATTTTTAATTAATTAACTTAGTAAAAAACTATATGTTGACCCCAGAGATTGCCTCTGCCTGGTGTTTAAGCTTTTGTATTTCCATGTTCAGTGAGTACAGGCAGGCCCTGGGAAGCAATGGGATGTCAATTCTATGCCTGTGTTAGCTAAGATGCACTCTCACTGATGAGGCACACTGAAATGAGAAGCTGTGATGGGGAAGGACGTATGGCAAGGAACTGTATGTAGTCTTTATCTGATAATTGGCAAGAGACTAAAATTTCAGTTCTATGGCTGGAAAAAAAAAAGAGTACTGCAAACAAGCAACAACCTAAGTAAAGCTGGAAGCAAAGTCTTCCCAAGTCCCTAGATGTTGCATCACCTAAGTCTTAAACCTTGCAAGTCCTAAGCAGAGAATGCTGCCAAGCCATGTTCTAATTCTTAACCCTTATAAATGGTGAGATAAGTGCATACCGTTTTTTATTGAACTTTTTGTGTATTTCATACAATTTTTTTCAGTCTTGATTGCTTTTATACCCACTTCTCCATCGGCACCCTCCTGAAGCCCCCCTCCCCTGATCCTCAGGATTCATACAATCTGTCATTTTTGTTAGGATCTATTGTGCCAAATTACTCTTCCCAGCCATTCCTAAGTGCTAGTCCATCCTCTGAGCTATAGTCAGTTTATCCAGAGTCCCTCTCTTAAAGAAGGCCAGTTCTTCCTTACCCAACCAAAATCACTGCTAATATTTCTTCAGCTACCTATTGTGTTCTGCTACCTATTTCTATAGTTCTGTGACCTCCCCTTCAATAGCTCAGCTGGTAGAGTGGAGGAGAGGACTGTAGGCAGTGAGTCCATACTATTGTAATTCAATAACTCTGTGATATTTTATTAAACAGCAATAGATAAATTGTTGTAGGAATTCAGCATGTAGCGGTAATGCTTTTTAAGTTTAATAATTTCAATTACTGTTAATTAGTGAAGAACAATCCTAATAATACTTTTTGCATTGAATGCATTTAGAATCACTGTATCTTAACATCTATCCCAGTCTTTTAAGTATTTTATTTTATAAACTTGTTTATGTAAAATTTTAAGTTTGATTAGTAAAAAGAAGTTTAAATTATTTTAAACAATTTTTTTCAGCATTTAGCAAAAGTGTATATTGGCAATTTAATCACCCCTTAAATGTAAGATATTAGTTATTTCTCATATTAGTAGGACTTAAAGGCACAGTCTTTTTATTTCTTACAAAGAGAGTAATATGAAGTCTCAACAAGATTCTGAGTGTTGCTATTTGTAGAGACTTGCATCCCCACAATCCCATTATAGAAAGGAAGCAGTATAAAGATCTTTGAGAAATACAAACATCAGTCATCTCACAGCTTTCAAGGTCCCATATAAAAATAATTTCACTTTTACATACTTTCTTTTATAATTAATGTTTGGTAGAGATTCAGCTGATATAAAATTATAAGTTGAACAATCTGAGAGATTCTCTAATGACTTTTAATTGGTCAGCAAAGTTTTACAATCATGCATTACGAGGTGATAGAACAGTAAATACTCAGATTGTGGAATTGATACAACTGAGGGAGCATTCAGTGTTTAACCCATGTGAATTCATGGAATTGGGGCAATGGAAGAATAGCTATCTATTCAATAGAGACACCAACTAGAAAGAGAATCTTTGCCAGGTGTGGTGGTGCACATCTTAATCTCAGCACTTAGGAGGCAGAGGCACTGGGATCTCTATGTGTTCAAGGCTAGCCTGGTCTCTATAACGAGTTTCAGGATAGCTGAGCCCACAGGGAGACCCTGTCTCAAAACGAAAAAAAAAAAAAAAAAAAAAAAAAAAAAGAGAGAATCTTTTCCCTCTTCTGTTGTGGAGTCAGAATTTCACTTTATTACCCAAGCTTGAGCTCATGGCAACCCTCCTGTGTCTACCTCGTAAGTTCTAGGATTGAAAGCATGCACCACTACACCCAGCTATGAAAACAAGTCTTTTAATAAAAGGGAAATTACTGGAGCTGGAGAGATAGCCTAGCGTTTAAGAGCACCAGCTGCTCTTGCAGAGGACCCGGGTTCGATCCCCAGCACCCACATGGCGGCTAAGAACCATCTGTAACTCCAATTCCAGGAGAACTCCAGTTCCAGGGGAATCCGAGACCCTCTTCTGACCTCCGCGGCATTGCACGACACGGGTGCACAAACATACATGCAGACAGTACATTCATACACATACAAAAATAAATAAAATTAAAAAAATAAAATAAAAGGGAAATTACTGTAACTTCTTGTATGAATTTCTTGAAGAAGGCAAGTAAATGTGACAGTTAGCATTTACAAAGCTTATTGAGAAAAGTAAATCTTCACAGAAATCAATTTATGAAAACTAATGGCTTTCTGCAAATAGTAACGAGTTTTCAGTGAGGAAAAAAAATCACAAAGGCAGTCAGGGCGAAGCACCAGGCAGTATTCGGATAGAAAGTAGACCATGAATATATGCGAAAAGATCCATAATAAGACTAGAGATTAGGGTGTTTGACATCTTGATTAAGAATTTAGGGCTTGGGGCTGGAGGGATGGCCTAGCGGTTAAGAGCGCCGAGTGCTCTTGCAGAGGACCCGGGTTCGATCCCCAGCACCCACATGGCGGCTGAGAACCGTCTGTGACTCCAGTTCCAGGAGAACTCCAGTTCCAGGGGAATCCGAGACCCTCTTCTGACCTCCACGGCATCGCACGACACGGGTGCACAGACCTGCATGCAGACAATACATTCATACACATAAAAATAAATAAATAAAAAAAAAAAATTAAAAAAAAAGAATTTAGGGCAGATAACTTGTTACACAGGAACCACATTTGTTTATTTGTTTGTTTGATTGATTGATTGATTGATTGTTGAGATTGTGTCTCCCTATAGCTCTAGCTGGCCCAGAACTCATGGAACTCACTGTGTACACCAAGCTGGACTAGATCTCACAGATATCTGCCTGCCTCCACCTCCCAAGGTCTGGAATTAAAAATGCATGCCTTGTAGGGCCTTTAATCCCAGCACTCAAGAGGTAGAGGCAGGTGGATCTCTGTGAGTTCAAGGCCAGCCTGATCTACATAGTGAGTTCCAGGCCAGCTGGGGCTAAAGGGACACCCTGTCTCAAAAGGACCAAAAAAAATTTATACATGCCTCTATACCTGGCCCCAAGGAATAACATTTAATATCAAAATAAATTTGTGTAATATTAATACTTATAGATTATAATTATGTATAAGCTAATACTACAAAACTGCATTCTCTATATGTTATATGTGGGGTTTTTTTGGTGTGGGCTTAGCAGATATCAGTAGCTTATTTTATAACATCCCAAGTTTAAATACTCAAAATAATAGGCATGGCTATCTATAGATTCTTAGGCTTGGTGATATTTATATGACATAATTTAGATTGCATCTTCATATACTAGAAAGTATTAAAGTGATTTGCAAACATTCTTGATCGATGTCCATTGATTTCCTGATGGCCTTGCAATGTATCACATAGAAAAATTGACTTGTACCACATTTATTCTAGAGTTACAAATGTGAGCAATCCATTAAAGGAATTGCAATGATCACAAAGAATCTGTTATTACATAACTATGAAGAAAAATTTTCATGTTTAAGTTCTTCTTATGTGTAGTAGCCTGGGTCTAAAAGCTGTAAGTGGCTGCTTGTTTTCCTTCTTGTAACTATAAAGAGGCAGGATATTGAATCATTTAACTGCTTAGTCAGGCTTCAGTGAGTGCTGTCCTTCTGCAATGCAATAATTAAGCAAAGGCTCATTTCACTTCCCTTAATTTTATGGACTTTGCCAAGAATCTGAGATTCACTGAACATGGGCCTTCAGAACTAAGAGATCTGGCCTAAATTATCTCAACATTCAAGTGAGGGAAAGACATTGCTAATAACTTGTTTTTCAGTTTTATAGTTATCTTCACTTTCATTTTCAAGTGTAACAGCTTTATTGAGATATAATGCACATACACAATTAAACATTTTTTTTTCTTTTTGAGACAGGGTCTCCCTGTAGCCCCAGCTGGGCTGGAACTCACTATGTAGACCAGGCTGACCTTGAACTCACAGAGATCCTCCTGCCTCTGCCTCCCAAGTGCTGGGATTACAGGCATGCGCCACCACACCCAGCTAAACAATTTTAAGTGTAGAATTTAATATATTTTAGTATATATATGGTTCTGCAATCAGTGCTCAATCGAATTGATGACATTTGTATTACTGCAGGAGAAACATGGTACTCATTAGCAGCTACTCTCCATTACTCAGTGTCTGAACCCCTTGTAAACCTGGCAAACCATTAACGACCTTTCTCTCTGGATTTACCTATTCCAGATATGGCATTAAAATGGTGGCACATGACTTTAGACCTAGCACTCTGGAGGCAGAGGCAGGAAGATCTCTGAGTTCAAGGCCAGCTTGGTCTACAGAGTGAGTTCCAGACTAGCTGGGGTTACAGGGAGGCCCTGTCTCAAAAAGACCAAAAAATAAAAAATGGAACCTGATAATATGTGGCTTTAGATTCTAGTTTCTTTCAAGTATGTTTGTTCTTGTGCCATGTATATCACATAGTTTATTGCCAAATGATATCCTATTCTGAGAATTAGTTACATTTTGCTTATCCAATGATGCATATTTGTTTCCCCCTACCTTTTGGTATTACAGAAATTCTGTCATGAAAATACATACGGACAAGGTTTTAACCTTGAAAATCAAGCGGTGTTTTCACAGTCTTTACTAGAATTGCAGTTTCAATGTCTCCATACCTTCAACAGTCCTCTCATGTGTCTATCTGTAGGCTTCCTCCAGGGTATGATGTGGTATCTTCTTGAGGTTATGATTTCAATATGACTAGTGGCGAGTGATAGAGAAAATCTTTTCTGTTCTCTTCTGTACCTTTTGATTGTTACTTAATATTCTAAAGTATCTAGTCCTTTGGAAGAATAGAGATTTTAATTAATTAATATCACATGATAAAGATGGGTGTGTGTTTCTTTGTAAAGACAAATCTTCTAATCTGTCAATGCTTTTCCCTATTGAGATAGGAATTTATAGTTTAAAATGAAAGATATTAGGAGGAATTAAGTTATGGCACAAAAAGCTAGGCCAATTCAAGATTATAAAAGATTTAATTCAGGAAAGTAAACTGTCAAAAGTCAGATGAACCTGAAAAAAATCCAAAGGTGAACCAAAATATGTGCTGTGTTTTCTGTGATTAGAGTAGAAATATTCATTGATATACTCATTGACTATTACAGTCCAAGAAAAGTGGAGGTTTCAGCTGACATAGTTAAATGAGGAGAGTTAAAGTTTTATTTTAAAGTCTTTATTCTGGCCCTATGTTAGATGTGTTAGGACTGTGGAACAGCCTCTCCCATGGGAAAAAGAAAGACAGAAAGAAAAATTAAACCAAAAGAAGACTTATCTTCTCTCTGGTGTTACCTCAAAGAGTTACCTTTGTTCTAGTGACCTGAGATCTGATATAAACTGATGATAGCAAAGTCAAGAACACAAGGTTGAAACCAATATACAAGTAGCAGCTGAAAAAGATGTTGGATTACAACATGCTGAGTAAGACAGTCTTTTTCCAATGAAAAGTTTCAGAGCTCAATTTAAGCATCAAAGTAGGATTGATGCTGAAGGTCAAAAACAAAGCAAAGGCAAGAAAATCAAAGGTGTAGGAGGTAGCAAGCCCAAATTATTTATTTTGTACAATTATAAATTTTCGTTTCTCTCTCTCTCTCTCTCTGGTCTTTTTGAGACAGGGTCTCCCTATAGCCCCAGCTATCATGGAACCACTCTGTAGACCAGGCTGGCCTTGAACTCACAAAGATATGCCTGCCTCTGCCTCCCAAGTGCTAGGATTAAAGGGGTGTGCCACTATGCCTGGCATTTTTTTTTAAATAAATTTTCTTAATTTTAAAGAGCCCTTATTGTCACACAACAGTACTTCAGTCTAAACCCTTGTTTTCTGGATAAGAAACCAAAGACCAAAATATTAAGGAGATTTTCTAATTTGAACAATACTTATTGTAGTAATAGACCAAGGCATTAGAACTGAACTATCCAATCTCCAATGTAATGAATGATCTTTCTTTCTTTTTCAGTGTTAAAGTATTTTTAACTCAGTAGAAAAAAAATATGAAGTAAAGCAGAGAGAACATTCAAAAATATATGATTAGTATAGATTGAACAAATTTTATTTCTTTCCCACTATTCTGAAGTGTCATTTTGTGACTACTCTTCCAAATATTATTCTATTCTTGGATACAATTCTTTAAATAGTTCCCTAACATTAACCAAGCAAATCAGTAATTATCAAATACTGAATGAGACTTAAAATGTATAAATAGTGTATCTGTACAAAGGGATTAATTAACAAATCTCTAACCATGATTGGTACTATTTTAAGTATGATTTTGACTTACTATATTCTCAAAATTTCACTAATTATACTTGTTTTATACAAAGAAGGTGACTATAGATATTTTTTGTTTGAAATGAACTGCCACTTTTAAAATTTAATTTATATTCACTTCATGCATATATGCAATATATTATGAACATGTTCAAACCCTGTTACCCTCTCTTATTAGCCCATTGACTAATCTTAGAGAGACAAAATTACATTGTAAAATTAACTGATCAAATCCACCAAAGTGCTATACCCAAACAGAAGGACAATGTAATAGAAAGTAAAATGAAAACAGGCAAAATAATCAGTTGAAATAAACAGCTGAATACACGAATCTTGCACACATTGGCTAACGCTTATTATTTAAATGTAAACACAATGATTTCTGCTTTTGTATTTTTTTTTCATTCTTTAAAATTATGTCCCATGCCATGTAGATTCCAGAAATAGTTGTGGCCTACTTAGAGTGCTAAACACTACATTTCTGAATCAATAATAACCTCTTTCTCTTTCTAAGTTATTTATAAATTCTTCTTCCCTTTCAGGGTCTTTAGGGAATTTAGACTGCCAAGAAATGAAAAGAATCTTGCACAAAGCATTTGTACATCATCAGTGGACTTCGTGAATATTTCTTGATAATGAGGTTGATGATAAATTATCACTCATTTTTTTTCTGTCTCAGAGTAGTGGCTCTGCACTGGAATGTTTCTTGTGAAAAATGACACTTCCCTCCTACACTTTGGTTTGGTGTCCCCTGATGATCACCTTCATAGAGACGGATACAGAAAGTTGCCATCTCGTTTTTCATATGACAACTAGCAATTACCCGGAGCTTGGGGAGCTTGACTGAATTCTCTTCAAGCCTCCGTTTAAGGAAAATCTTAGAATCTATCTATTACAAATAGATACTTGTACAAACCAAAATTTTGCAATTATAGTTTTAAAACAAATTTTAAACGATGTTTGCGCAAAAGCAAATTTTAACAAATGTAGCTTTAAAACCACTTCTCTAGCATTCTCTTTTGGAAGAGTTTGCATTGTTGGGAAATACGCTTTGAATGGCTACTTTCCTTGTAAAGTAGAGTTCGAGACTAAGGCAGCAAATGACTTTGCAGTGAAAGATGAATTAAATTTCTGTAGACAATAGGGTCTGAGATGACTAAGTATGGGCTTTCAGTATTCTCTTGATATGTGTTCTTAAATTCATGGATTTTCACACATTGAAGCATCTTCCATTTTAGGAGTAAACACTGGTCAATCTGGGTCAGTATTCCTTTTCATGTGATATTGGGTATTATTGTTTGTGTATGTGTGTTCACATGTGTGCAGGTACACATGTGGGTGAATGTTCCTGCCTGTGTGTGCCTGTGTGTACTGAGGCTAAAGGACACCCTAGGGGGTCTTAGCTTGGGCTCTGCCCACCTTGCGTTTGAGACAAGATTTCACCTTGGCCTGGACTTCACCAACTAGGTGAGCCTGACTGATCAGAGAGCCCAGAGATCTCCTGTCTCTGACTTCTCAGGACTGGAATTCCAAGTGCACATTATCACGACAAGTTTTGATTTCCATGGATTCTGGAGATCAAACTTGGGGCATCATGCTTGCATGGTGGGAACTTTTCCAAGTGAGCCCTTGGTAGGACAAATTACTTCATGCTTCATGATTATCGTTGACTAAAACAAAAGTTAAAAATACAAAGTACAAGTCGGTTGTGGTGGTATACACCTTTAATCCCAGCACTCAGAGGTAGAGGCAGGCAGATTTATATGAGTTCCAGGCCACCTAGTGCTACAGGGAGGCCCTGTCTCAAAAACAAAACAAAACAACAAAAAACCCCCAAAAACCCACAAAATACACTGCACAGCCACTTTAGAATTTTTTCCCTGACCTAATACAATCTCTAATACAATCTTGACTGTATTACTGACATAACTCTTTCTTTATTTTAATTTTATTTTTATTATTATTACTTTTTTAATTTTTTATTTTATTTTTGTATGTGTATGAGTGTACTGTCTGCATGTGGGTTTGTGCACCGGTGTCTTGCAATGCCGCGGAGGTCAGAAGAGGGTCTCAGATTCCCCTGGAACTGGAGTTCTCCTGGAATTGGAGTTACAGATGGTTCTTAGCCGCCATGTGGGTGCTGGGGATGGAACCCGGGTTCTCTGCAAGAGCAGTCGGTGCTCTGAACCGCTAGGCTATCTCTCCATCCCCTATTATTATTTTTTTATGTGTATGAATGTACTGTCTGCATGTAGGTTTGTGCGGCTGTGTCGTGCAATGCTGCGGAGGTCAGAAGAGGCGTCGGATTCCCCTGGAACTGGAGTTCTCCTGGAATTGGGGTTACAGACAGTTCTCAGCCACCATGTGGGTGCTGGGGATCGAACCCGGGTGCTCTGTGAGAGCAGTCGGTGCTCTTAACTGCTAGGCTATCTCTCCAGACCGACATAACTCTTATTGATGAAAAATTCCCTTTCATTCGTAAGCAATAGCAGTAAATAAGTTGCTCCAGGTGGTCATTGAAATAATTCGAATTACTAAGCTCTTGCAAACCTGTTTCCTGATGACTATTTTTAACTACTTCTTTAACCTTCCACTGGTTATCTGATTTTATATTATTCTATATATATATATATACTATATATATATATATATCTTTGTATATATACACACAATATATGACTCTGTGGGAAGAAAGATGATTAAAAGAATAAAAGGAATTCCTTTTTTATTACTATATTTTTTATTATGCATATATTTTTTGTACAAGATTATGTTACTAATCAGATCTAGACCTGTGTCCCCCACCCTACCCCCCCACCCCACCAGAGCTCATGCATTCTGCCAAACATGCTTTTCATCTCTTTCTCAGTCTTTGTCAAAATTCTCCATGTGGAAGTTGCCTGCTTTGAACAGAAGTTCACCGTTTCAGTCAGTTCTTTGATGCAGTCCTTTCTGTTGTTGTTGTTGTTGTTGTTGTTTCTAATATGTATCACTCCCAACTACTTGGACAAAAACTCAAGGGGCCGGGCACAAGAAATACTTACAACTAGGTAATTGGCACTAGCATCCACAGATGAGGGATACCATTCGTCGTTTGTTTTTCTGGGACTGTGTTACTTCACTCAGCATGATGTCCACTAACTCCAGCCATTTACCTGCAAAGCTCATGATGTAATCTTTCTTTACTGCTGCATAGAACTCCATTGTGTAGATGCACTACATTTTCTCTATCCGCTCGTCAGTTGCGGGGCATCTGGGTTGGTTCCAGCTCCTTGCTATTGTGAAGAGAGCTATGCTTCAGGTGGTCTTGGGAGATCTCCCAAAAGGAATTCTTAAAAATAAGAATATTTTCTCAGTAACTCTCGAGTTTAAGTGATCACTTGCTGTGAGTTTTTACTCATTAATACGGTCCCATTAAGGGCTGGGACGTGCTTTAGTGCTACAGTACCACACTAATGAGCAAAAGGTCCTGGGTTTGTACCCAGCAGCACAAAATAGATAAATGCATATCAGTCTTTCTAGAGATTATATATGAAATATCATCATCAATTGTTAATGTAAGCCTAAAGCTTCAGAGTACTTGTAAATACTGCACTCTAACAGTAAAATCACCTACAAATATCACCTGTTTCATTTGATTGCCACTAAGTACAAATCAAAATCAACTCACTAGTTACATTACTATTAAAATAAGAACTTTTAGATATCTATTAGTTCTTATTTTTGATATCAATACACCTCCTTCCCTGAAAATCTTCAAGATATTTTAAACATAGTAAAATTTACTGTAACATATTGTTCCTTAGTTTGATCCTCTCAGTGATTCTGTAAAGAAGATACTTTTGTTAATTTCACATATTTATAGAACATGTATTATATATAAAATTACTGTTAATATCACATACTTATAGAATAAGGACCTGAACTGACGAATGTCCATTCTCTTTGCGAATTAACCTTTTCATTTTTTATTGAGCTCTTTTTTGTGCATTTCATACAACATTTCCCAATCAAATTAAGACCCCGTTTCCCCTTCCATCCCCCCTCCCATCAGAGCACAAATATTCTGTCATACATGTCAAATCCTGTCTTGCATCTTTTTCTTCATCTTTTTTTAACTTTTTTGATGCAGAAGTTTACAGTTTGGGTCAGTTCTTTGAACAAGTATTTTGTTGTTGTTTTTCCCTTTAATTTTATATTACTTCAAAATATGCATAAATACCTTCCACACTTATAGAAAAATGACAAGAGTATGAAAATAAACTATAGGTTAGGGAATTAACCTTTTTATTATAGATCTTCCCAGAATAGAAAAGTTGGGGGAGGATTTATCTGAGTTACTGTTTAACAGAAGTTGTCTCTGGATCTATTATGGCACATTCATTGAAATTTATAAATAAGACAAGTGAGGACAATTATAAGCTATGCATTTCTGGTGTTTTATGCCTTCTGGCTCCTTTTAGTGCTTCTTAAGCATGCTTTTACTAGTTCCAGATCTTTAATACTGGGCTACTTTGATACCTGAGTAGTGCAGGAAACCTGGAGCAGGTCTGTTTTAATAGCAGACAGTCCAATAATGACTTGATTTACTTCAAATCGAGCTATTTATATGGCAAGGCAAGTGGTCTTCTGTCTACATCATGTGCTTAAGTCACTATAAACCAAGTGACTCGAGTTTTGCTCCTCTTTGGAGTCCTTTGCAGCTTCTCCTCTCCATGTTTTAAAATTTATGAAAGCTACTTTAGTTCTCTGAAGGCCATCCATTCACAAAAAACCGGAAGGGGTGTGATTCCCTAATGAGAGGTATAAAACTTATGAACTGGAAGTACAGAAAAATTTTAATTGTGTTTTGCCAATGGCTTAATAGACCAGAAACTTCTACTCAGACAAATAAGTAGCTTTCACAATAGACAGGTAAACAAAACTATAAATTGTGATTATGTAAGAGTTCTTCCCAGGTGAAAAAATATTAGACAAAATTCATTATTTAGCTGTGAAACACAAATGTATTGATAGAGATTTCTGAATCAATTTGGTAAAAATAATCAGAAGATTCTGAAATTATCATCTTTTGCTCATGATATGTGCCTTTGTTTTAATCCGGTGCTGCGACTTATATTTTGTTGTTTTCCTTTCTCTGTTAGAGGTAAAGAAAAATCAAGAGGTGACTTAAATGTTTTTAATTGCAAAGGAAAAATAAATATACTCAGGGACCCTTGCAAATGAAAGCATTTCTCAATCAGAGGTTGCTATGATAGTACTAGGTTCTCAAGGTTTTCTGTTCTGAGTTTTTGAGACAAGGTCTTATTTGGTAGCCAAGCTGGCTTAGAACTTGTGGCTGAACCTTTTCTCAAAGTAATGATCTTTCTGTCTTGTTCTCCAGAGTATTGGAATTTCAGAATGCTCTATCACACCAGGTTGATCCCAGATTTTCTCTATTTTTTCATAAAATGTGTTGTGTTACATGCATGTATTTTAAACAATAAAATACCTAGTATTAAAAAGCACACTTTCTTTTCATTTAGTCTTTCAAAATTAGTCATATCTTGTTTTTTTTGTTGTTGTTTGTTTGTTTGTTTGTTTTGTTTTATTTTATTTGAGTCTCACACTGTACCCAAGCCTGGCCTGGAAAACACTAGGTAGGTCAGGCTACCCTTAAACTCTTGTGCCTCAGCTTTCTGTGTTCTGGGACTTCAAGAAAGACCCCCCATGCCCAGTTCAGTATTTCCTGTGACTGAAATCCTGTATCAGTCAGTTGAGGATCCAGAACAAAATGTCACATGCTGGGTGGTAAAAATAAAAACCCAAGAAGTTATTTCTTACCCTTGTGGAGGCCGAGAAGTGAGGTGATTTGGTTCCTGGGCAGGGCATTCTTTCGGACTTGTAGATCTTCTTATATCCATGTCTTCACGTGACTCAGTGACAGAGAGCTTGGGAAGCTGATGTTTTCCTATGAGGTCTCCAGATCTATCACAGGAGTGCTCACACATAGCACTTTAACTTTAACATCTCGTGTTCTGTTTCCTGTTCCCCTTTCTCCTTGCTCTGTCTCTCTTAGCTCATAGAGAGTTTTGCAAATTAGAGGACATGGAAAGTCTGCCTAACTTTACATCTTTGTTTCAAAATCAGTTGCTTATAGCATCAACTTCATACCTGGAACAAAAAAAGTGAGACAATTGCAACTAAAACAACATTGTTTTTGCCAAGTGAAATTTTTGAATTTCAGACTCTTGTTTTGGTCATGAATTTTTGTTTTCATTAAAAACACTTTATTGACATTGCTTTCTTTAATAAGTAACATGATTACCCTGAAAGATACTGTATAGGTGAAGAATGTAGAAAGAGAATGAGTGGTAAACCCGTAATATAGAATGAAGAATTTGGAAAGGGAGTGAGTAGTGCACTCACATTATAGAACAGTGACAAAGTTCACATTGTTGAAACATGGCAGTATAGATTTGTCTGTAGACAATACTCAGAATTATAGTAGACATACAAAATTTAGAATTTATATTCTAAGATCTTATTAATTGCATATTTTTAGTTTGAGAATTACATCAGTTAGTCTAGCCATAATGGTTCTCTCTCTCTCTAGCTCTCTCTCTCTTTTTCTCTTACTCTTACTCTTGCTCTCGCTGTCACTCCTCTCTCATTTCCAAGGCTATGATTTGATTTTTATCTCTAGAAGTTCAATTGGGGCACAGGCGCAGGCATAATGGAACAGAAAAATAATGGAAAATCTCTTGGTGCCTCTTAATGGGAGATATCCAACATCAAGGCTTGGATACCCTGACCATGAGTGGAGTGAGGACCACAGCTGGCCCTTCGGGTGGGAGGTCCAATCCAGAGAATCCACATTGGCCATGTATTTAAAAAGCTTATGTAAAACTAAAGAGCCAAGAATTCCTATCTTTATTCATTGGACTTCTTAGAAGAACTCCTTTCCTGGGGTGACAAGGTGAAAAAGGAAAGAGCTGTGCAGGATGGGAAGTGGTCCAGTGGAATAAAAATATAATGAATATGAGTTAAAATTTCACAATGTTAGCCTCATGAATAAATTTTGTACCTTCATGTAAATTATTAAAGTTTTCATTGTCCTCATTTAAATTTAATTTCAGAACATCTTTCTGACACCAATCTGAACATTACTAAGGTTTTCTCTCCTGACTTCAGTTACCAATTTGGCTGTAAACACAAATTTCTCATTCAGACTGAGTTGGTGGGAAGAAAGCTGACTGCAGACCAATTGGTGGACATGAAAAGACTTGCTGAGGTTGCTGCTCTATTTAGTTAAGGTATAGCATTTCAGCAGAGGCAAAATAAAGGGCACCCAGGGAAAAGCTGCTGAGAATGTCTCCTCCCGCCTCTATGACAAACTGTGCTACTGTCAGTGACACCTCCACGAGTTCCTTATCTTTAGCATAGCTTTGCTCTTTCTCCCCTCAGCTGATACCTTCCTTTCATTTTTAGATCAAGTTGCTTATCAATGAGACTAAGCCTTTGTGTGTTGAGGAGGATGGTGGAAGTGGGATAAAGACAAAAACAGAATCGGTGTCCAGACACATTTTTGAGTTTAATTGCTAATCCTAGCACTGAGTAGAGTTGATTTCACATCTTGTCGAAAAGCATAATTAACAAAGCAAGAGAGATATTTTATGTGAGATTAGATTTCAAAATTTAACCATAATTTCAGATCCATTTCTTCACCCCTTCCCTCAATTAGTGTGTAATTATTTGTTGTATACAGGTATCAGCAGAAAACGTTTGGAATGAAATTGTTCTAATTTCAATTCTAATTTCTCAAAATTTCAAAGACAAAAGAAAATATTAAAGTAAATGTAAAATATTGGATATCAATTATTGTTTATACTAAAAATAAGAATTGAACACGTTTTAGAGAAAGTGATTGTCATAGTTATAAATGTTTTGGTGCCAGTTACTAAATTATTTTGTCACTGTTATCAAATTCCTTAGATAAACCCCCATAGGTAAGAAACACTTATTTTGGTTTCTAGTTGCAGAGTTTTCAGCTCCTGGCTAGCTAAGTCTGTTGCTCTTCTGCCTGTGGTAAGATGGTTACTTATCCTGCCCAAAAGGCATGGTGAGGAAAGCTGTTCACCTCATGAAGTCAAGAAGCAGGAAATTTAGGAAGGGTCAATGAACAAGGTATACCTTAAACAGCACTCTCCTCCACCTTAGCTTACTTCAAATATATATATTATCTTTTAATAACACAATCAGCTAAAGCAACCTCCTCAATGGGTTAATCCATTGGTAAAGTTTGTAACCTCATGATCTGATTATGCTTTATTAGTACTACTAGTCTTCACAGGTCTTCAATATATGAGCCTTTGGGATAGACATTCTGTGCACAAGCAATAACAGATTTTTTACCACAAATAATTAATAATTTCTCAGAATTGAGTATGATTTCTCTTCTCTTTGAATTCAAATTGCTATATGATTTTTCATAAATTCATATTCTTACTCCAATTATTTTATACCTGCTGTTAATTTTACATGACCATAATTATTCTTTATTTTAAACTTTTTCATTTCAATATGCATGTCATCAAGTTACATAAACACAGTAAAAATTTCAGTATTCACAAGAAAGTTTTGTCAGTTCTTTCTGTAAATTGGTGTGGAAAGAGAAAATAAACATGGAAAATAAATAGTGCTCTGTACTCCAATTATGTAAGATAAACCTGAAATGGTTTTAAGCTTCATAATATTTCAGGATTTTGTTTTTCATATTTTACAGGTGAGCTAATTATTGCTCAAAAAATTATTAATCTATCAGAAATTCCTAAATTTATTTGGAGTAGGTATTAAGCCCAGGTTAATCTAACTCCAAATTTTTTATTGCCTCAGTAATGATTGCCTGCTAAATAGTTTTTAAGTGCTCAGATCAATGTTTACTTTATGAACCTGGTTTGTGCATTTTCAAGTGATATAAAATGATTGAGGAATATTACATCTAATGGACTATAAATATTGTCTATTCCAAACTTCATTTCACTTAAAAGGAAATTGATTCAGAGTGGTAAAAAGCAAACTCATGGTCTTGCAGTGTGTTATGGAAAGAAGCAATAAAAGTCTCCTATTATTAATCATCTAATTTTGCTTCTACCAGATATTTTTAGAAGGCATTCTAATCAATGCCATTTATGTCTATCTTGGGCTCTGAAGAATAAGGGTTACTGTAGAGTCCCTTAGGCATTATGTGGCATTCCTAAATGGAAAATGCAGGAGTGGTTTGATAGAGGAACTAGATCTACCAAGATCATATAGGGAAGAATCCAAAATGCTTGATTATCAAAATATGTAATTGCTTATAAAATTGGGACACAGAAAGATGACAGTGAGGAACCTGAAAGAGAACCAAGCACACAGTGAAAAGGTTACCGACAGTGTTGCTTCTCTTAGATTCTCATGACAGTTTGGTACTAAGGTGACAGTGGAAATTGGAAGTCAAAATATAATGAAACCTTTCAAATTGACCTTAATACAACTTTTTTTCTGTTTGCCCCATGAGCATCTCTCTTTTATAAATCTGTGTTACTGTTAGCATAGAGAGATCTGCTGAGTTGGTTTTATAATTTGGGGTAAGTTGATTTTTAGATGGAAGTAGTACTTTGTGAAAGTCATAGAAGCAACTCGGGGATAAGAACTATAATAAAGAAACTTTTAAGGAAAATAAAATTAGACTCTGTGTTATGGTGATTTGAAAGAGAATGGAGAGATAGCCTAGCGGTTAACAGCGCCGACCTCTCTTGCAGAGGACCCAGGTTCGATCCCCAGCACCCACATGGCAGCTAAGAACCGTCTGTAACTCCAATTCCAGGAGAACTCCAGTTCCAGGGGAATCCAAGACCTTCTTCTGACCTCCGTGGCATTGCACGACACGGGTGCACAAACCTACATGCAGACAGTACANCTTGCAGAGGACCCAGGTTCGATCCCCAGCACCCACATGGCAGCTAAGAACCGTCTGTAACTCCAATTCCAGGAGAACTCCAGTTCCAGGGGAATCTGAGACCCACTTCTGACTTCCGCGGCATTGCACGACACGGGTGCACAAACCTACATGCAGACAGTACATTCATACACATACAAAAATAAATAAAAATTAAAAAAAAAAAAAGAAAGAAAATGCCCCCATAGGTTCCAAGTAGCTGAATATTTGGTCCACAGTTGCTGGGTTGTTTTAGGCGGTCTTAGAAGCTGTGGCCTTGGTGGAGGAAGCAAAGTCATTGGCGCAAGCTTAGTGAGTTCTCCAGCATTGCCAGAGCTCCAGTCCTTCTCTGCTTCCTGTCTTCTTGAAGATGTGAGTGCTTAGCTCCTGCTCCTCCTCCAGCCACCTCTACCGCCATGCCTCCCTGACATGATGGACTCTTGCCCCTTTGGAACTGTAAGCTAAATAAACTCTTCCTTTTATAGGTTCATTTGGTCACAGTGTTTTATCACAGCAACAGAAAAGTAAGTAATACTTGTGTTAAAACAAGAAGTTAATAACCTTAGTAAGACAGTTAGATGATTTTCATAGAGTATAAATCAAGCAATCAAAATATTCTGCAGACAAAGTGATAAAGTAGGACACAATAAAATAATTTTAGAAAACATTTTCTTTAGTGTAAATTAATGTTTAAATCCAGTGAAGCATAAATGACTAGGGAACTCTTTTACTTAAGAAGTTTGTTTAAGTAATATATTCATGTACAATTGGAGAAGAGATATTTTTCCTTAACACTAATGAAGTTTTCATTTTAACCTGGCGTTATGAGGGTAAATATCTTAGACATTTATTTTACCTTTTACATGTAAAGAAATACAAGAACAATCGGCACAAAAATTATATACAAGTGAGAGGGTTCATGATAAAGATAGAAAAGAATAACTCTTTTTGAAATGTTGGCACTTTCTGAGACCCTTAATGAGAGATGAAAAAAAAAACAAAGTAAACTAATAAATATGAAGACTTTAAAGACTATTTTAAATTTTTTTTAATTTTACTTTTTATGTGTATGAATGTACTGTCTGCATATAGGTCTGTGCATCCATGTCGTGCAATGCCACGGAGGTCAGAAGAAGGCCTTGGATTCCCCTGGACCTAGAGTTCAAGACGGTTCTCGGCCACCCATGTGGGTGCTGCGGATCAAACCCGGGTCCTCTGCAAGAGCAGTCAACACTCTTAACCACTAGACCATCTCTCCAGCCCGACTTTAAAGGCTAAGCCAGGGCTGGTGAGATAGCTCAGTGGTTAAGAGCGCTGACTGCTCTTGCAGAGGACCCGGGTTTGATTCCCATCACCCACATGGCTGCTAAGAACCATCTTTAACTCCAGGTCCAGGGGAATCTGACACTCTCTTCTGACCTCCGTGGCATTGCACGACATGGGTGCACCAACCTACCTGCAGACAGTACACTCATTCACATAAAAACATAAAAAAAAAAAAAGACTAAGCCATTTGTATCCCTATAATGGAAGGAAAATAATGATTAACAAGTTGGAAATAGCGAAAAGGCTCTTTTACTATGTTGAAATGTAATTTGAAAGATGATACTGTATAGAAGGATGTACTAAATATATATTTTAAACTTAGGCTGGTAATAGTGTTATGTTCAGTTTATATAATTCAGAAACAGAAGAAGAAGAAATTACTAACTATAGAATAAACCCATGATTTTCAGACTCTAAGGAAGTGACTAGAACATGTTGAAATAGTTTCTTCCAGTTTTTGCTGCACTTTTGTATGAGTGATATATCAATGCTCACATGTGATAGACTTTATAAGGATGAAGCTAATCTGTTACATCTTGATTGTCAAACCAAAAGTAAGAGAAACTAAAATCACTAATAAAAATGTTGATAAAAGCAAAACACACAAGGAGATAGAGAGGGAGATAGATCAACTATATGTACCAAAATGTAATCAAAGATAACCCATGTCTTAATTATACTATTATTCAAAATGAGTAAACTTCATCCTGTTCAGTAGTGATTTTGAAAAGGATATATGAAAAGGGATATACGAAGGGATATATGACTGTCAAAAATTCTCTCTTCGCTTTGGTATTTGATCACAAATAATCCCTTCATGAAAAATATGTTGTTTTGCTTATAAGAAGCAGCCTTTCTTTTTTTAAATTAATTTATTTATTTATGTGTATGAATGTACTGTCTGCATGTAGGTCTGTGCACCTGTGTGTCGTACAATGCCGCAGAGGTCAGAAGAGGGTGTCAGATTCCCCTGGAACTGGAATTTTACTGGAATTGGAGTTAGACGGCTCTCAGCCACCATGTGGGTGCTGGGGATCGAACCCGAGTCCTCTGCAAGAGCAGTCGGTGCTCTTAACCACTAGGTCATCTCTCCAACCCAGAAGCAACCTTTCTTAATCTATAACTGCCTAAAGTAGGGTAACATCTACAGAAAACCCCTACACTGACTGTAAACCACACCCATCTGTAAGACACACATATCTCACCTAACACAGTGGACGATATTTATAAGAGTATTCTCCTAAAATTATTAACTAGAAAAGGTTGAACATACCCTTCCTCAAAGTATGAATTTTCTTGAGTTTACTGGAAAGCTGAGTCTATAAGACTACAAAGTATGTAGGATGTGGGCCTCACAACCTACAGGGTAGCACCTATTTTCTCAAGCTCTTTTTCACAAGTCTCTCCTAGGTACTCATGGGAAAGATCAGGTCTCAACACAGGAGGCAGGGAGTGACTCCTGGCAGCACAGGCAAGGAATCATAAAATCTTTGTGACCCAAGTGGGCGAAGAACCATTGTTTTCTGGATAAAGGAGGAGTAAAATCTTTGTGGCAGGAGATTCTTGGCAAAGGATAACCATAAGTGCCTAGAAGGTGGAGCCACTGCCCTCCCCCTCCCCTCAACAAAAAGGTCAGGAACGTTAAGAAAGCCCTGTTCTTTGCTCAGGACCTGGCTAAGGGTGAGTCTGGACCAAGATAAAGAAGAATCCCATTTATTGCCTTGACAAACTTAGGACCTGTAACAAGTGACAGTTAACCTACCATTATCTGAGGTATGAGGGGAGAGAGAAAGAGCTCCCCTGTGGCAAGGGAGCAGGGACAGCTGTGGGGGAAGCAGAGAAACTAAAGCCTTTGGGATAATGCATAAGAGGTCAGTCAGTCGCCAGAAGGCAGAGAAGTCTGCCTTATCCTGCAGGTCAGAACAGTGATACAAAATACAAACACTTAAGAAAACAAAACAAAACAAAAAACAACAAAAAAAACAAAATACAAACACTAACTGGTAAATCTCAAACTAATTAGGTAGAGCAAAGAAATGAGACACAAAAAGACTATATATTTTTATTGCATTTTCATGACATTTTTGAAAAAGTAAAAAAATACAGACATCAGATCCATTTTTCACTGGTGGTTGAAAGCAATTAAAATAGATTTAAAAGATGGTCTGAACTTACTAATATGATGTAAATATTCTGAATCTTCATTGTTTTGGAGTTAACAAACTGTACACATGCAAATAACTTTATTCTGTACAAAACAAGAGTGATACCATGATTAGTGAAAGTGTAACACAGCCCTAGCTTTATTTAAGATAAATTTTCAAATCTGTCAGTAGTGATTTTTCAAAAAGATGAAAAAATACCAAAGTAACCTACCATAACAATTAGTACTGTTTAAATACCTATATATCTAAATGCCTGTGCTTCATTAGTAGGACTGAAAGGTTATTCCTGGACAAACTGTCAGCCTGTGAAAGGAAACAGCCAGAGTTGACCAGAGTCCAAAACAACAGCTACAGAGAGAAAGTAGACTGTTTTGCTTCTCATCCACCTGTGCCCCTTTACTAAGCCTAGGGAACAATCTGCAGAAGAGGGGGCATGGTAGAATGTGAGGGCTGTGATTGGGGTGAATGGTGAAACTACAATATAGTCTGAACACTCATTTGATCAGCTTGATTGAACATATAACCCCCCCCCCCAGCTGGATGGTGGGACCCTTGGGCTGTGTGGGTTTGAACACAACTGCTTGCAAATTGGTTTTACATGAGGATGCTTGTACTCATAAATTATTACTTATTGTTAAAAAATGAAAAAAATTTAAAAAAGATGAAAATAACAAAATTCAGTTATTCATATTGTGGAGTTTTTTGAGTAGAGGTGTGTATTAGTTACTTTTCTGTTGCTGTGATAAAACCATGACCAAAGGAGCTTATAAAAGGAAGAGTTTATTTGAGTTTACGATTGACGGTTCCAGGAAATTAGAGTCCATTGTGGCAGGAGGCATGGTGGCTGGATCTGGAGCAGCAAGCCGAGGGTCACATCTTGCAAAGAGCATAGGAAGCAGAGAGAGAGTGATTGGAGACCACGAGGCTTGTTAAACTCACTAAGCCTGCCCCCAGTGACATACTTCCTCTAGCACGGCCACACCTTCTAAGACCTCCAAAAACAGTGCCACCAACTGGAGACAAATGTCTGAATACTTAAAGCCTATGGGGGACACTCATTCAAACCACCACAAGGTGTTTATTATTTCTGTAAAAATAATAAACTATTTCCATTAACATCATTTATTAGGTAATTATTCTTTGTGAAATATTTGACTTCACATAGGAAACTATTATTGTCCATTTCTTTTTTTCATGGTAGTCTGCATCAGTTGAGTAGGGGCTAGTCACTGAAAATTATGCTGTACTGCTCTTGATTTGTTTGTTTTTATATGAATGGCGTTTGCTTACTTTTATATAAGAAAATTTTACCCACAATTAATTTACCACTAATCATCAGGGAAATGCTAATTAACAGCACCTTGAAATAATAACTTACCCCAGTCAGAATGTTTATCTTTAAGAAGTCCAACAATTAATATTCGAAAGGATGTGGAGAAAGAAGAATCCTCATTCTCTACTAAAGAGTGTTTTAATTAATATAATAGCCATTATGGAAATCAGCCTCAAGGTTACTATAAAAATTAATAATTGAACTACCACATGACTTAACTATTTCACTCCTGGGCATATATCCAGAGAACTCCATACCTAACTGTAGAGACAATTGCTTCCCCACATTTACTGCTGTTCTATTCACTATAGCAAGGAAATGGAACCCAACTGGTTGTCCATCAACAGATGAATGGATAATAAAAATATGGTACATAAAGTGGAATACTATTCAGGGCTAAATAAAAGTGAAATCACAAAATAAAATTTGTAGGAAAATGAATGGACCTGGAACGTGCAATATTAAGCAATCTCACCAAATCCCAGAAATAAAAATGAACAAACAAAAAACCCAAAAAACCCTGCATGCCTCCCCTCCTTCTCTCATATGTGGGAAACAAAGTTTTGATCTCTATAAAGAATAATATACCTACCCAATATAGGGCCATTTTGTTCATTGATTATTCTGAATTAATAATATCTTTAAAACAGCTAATCACTCTTAATTTTGTTTGATTTTTTTAAATCTAAGAACTTTTGAAAGATGCTCTTCCTATTAAATTAAAAGCTAAGTAATATTTTCAGCATTAAAAAATGGAAACTGAGGGGGCTGAAGAGATGGCCTAGCGGTTAAGAGCGCCAACCGCTCTTACAGAGGACCTGGGTTCGATCCCCAGCACCCACATGGTGGCCGAGAACTGTCTGAAACTCCAATTCCAGGAGAACTCCAGTTCCAGGGGAATCCGAGGCCCTCTTCTGACCTCCACGGCATTGCACGACACGAGTGCACAAACTTGCATGCAGACAGTACATTCATACACCTACAGAAAGAAATAATATTAATAAAAAAAATTTTAAAAATGGAAATTGAGTCTAAGGGGAAAATGTATAACCTCTGGTGGTTTGAATGAGAATGTCTCTTTTAGGTTCCAAGTATCTGGAGATTTTTGTCCCCAGTTGTTGGTGCTGTTTTCAGGAGATGTGGCCTTGCTGGAGGAAGCATGCCACTGGGGGTAGGCATAGAGAGTTCTGAAGCCTGGCAGGATTCCCAGTTGCTCTCAGTTTCCTGTGCCTGCTTCAGTTTCTACTCTGGTCAGCTGCTGCCACCATGCCTCCCTGCCACGATGGACTCTGAAACCTCTGGAGACATAAGCGCAAATAAAGTCTTCCTTTCTTATAAGCTGCCTTGATGATGTGTTTTATCACATCAATGGACAAATAACTTATACAATAGCTGGTACCAGAGTGTTGGCTATAACCCAAAAAAAATGACCATGTGGGTTTTTGGAGAAATGTGGAAGACTTTGGAAGTTTGGACTAGAAAAGTGGTTGAATGCTGTAAGCACAGCTTAATTTGACTGTTCTAGTAGGAACATGGAAGAAAGTAGTCCTGAGATCAAAGTAGTTCCAAGGACAAATAAGGACTTAAGAAGCAAGGGGGGTGTTTTGGCAAAGAGTTTGGCTGCTGATTGCCCAAAGCCTAAGAGCTTGATTGAGGCTAAGTTGAAAAGGAATGAACTCATTGCTTTGATAGAAGACATTTCAGGACAGCCTCATATGGAAATGGTGGCATGACTATTAATGGTGGATATTATACATATCTACAGTGAGAAAGAGCAAATGTGAAAGAAAGAAATGCAGAATGTACAGTATGGATTGAAAGAGAGCACTAGGAAGATTAATGTTCGAGCCAAGTCTTGTGCTGAAGGAGAGGATCTCTGATAAGAAGATTAAAGTGTTTAAGGAGATGTGCACCTAAACAATGGAAATAGTACTTTCTGGACAAGACCACACCCAGATAGACCTGCAGTTTGAGAAAGGAAAATGCCTGGAGTTTTCTTCTCCTAGAAAGCCACAGGGCAGAAAGCCTGAGGTAATGAAGCTAGGCAGAGTCCACCACAGAATGACAGACAGACCAACTTGGCAGGGTTGTTTGCCTGGTACTGGCTTTAAAGACAGGAAAGATGCAAGAATGACGGAGTCATCTTATATTCCTCTGTGGTTTCAGAGAACTTACAAGATCAGGCAGCCTGCATCAAGGTCATCCCTGTATAAAGATGGCCCTCACAGGCCACTGGATGAAACTGTGAAGGTGAAGTCTGGTTGGCAATGGAGATCCGAAGATGCTTAAGATTCTAGAGCCAAGAGACATCTGCCAAGGGTAACTCATTCAGGGAGTGGTACCAGCTTAAGAGAGATATATGTTGCATACTGCAAACCTGGAGAGGCTGAGCCACCTAAACCCTTTGGAAGTAAAGTTCAAGGAGTTGGACATGAGCTACTAGATTTGGTGATTGCCCTGTTGGTTTTTAGTCTTGTTTTGCCCAGGACTTCCTCACTATGCCCCCATTCTTCCCTTTTGGAATAGGAATGTGTATTTGGTTCCATTAAATGATGGAAATAGTTTGTCTTTTGATTTTTTATAGGGAATTACATCTAAGAGATTTCCTGGAGTCTCAGAAGAGACTTTGGATTCTGGACTTCTGAATAGCTGAGCCTGGTAAAGGCAAGGGGAAACTTTGAAGCTGGACTGAATGCATTTTGCACTTCAAATGGTCATGAGACAATGGGGTCCAGGGAACACAATGTGGTGGTTTGAATTAGAATGTTCCCCACAGGCTCCAAGAATTTGGATCTTTTGTCCCCAGTTGGTGGCGCTGTTTTGGGAGATCTTAGTGTATTCTTGCTGGCTGAAGCATGTTATTGTGGGCAGGCTTAGAGAGTTTTAAGCCTTGCTAGATTTCCAGTTGCCGACTGCTTCCTGTTCCTGCTTCAAGATGTGAGTGTTCCTCTACCTGCTCTGACGCCCTCCTGCCACCATGCCTCCCCACTGTGATGGACTCTGAATCCTCAGGGACTGTAAGCTCAAATAAACTTTTCTTTTTATAAGTTATTTTGGTCACATTGTTTTATCACAGCAAGGGAAAAGTAAATAATACACGATGTTTTCTTCCTGGTCACTTACCTAATTATCCTAACCAAAAGCCTTTATGTCTGATCATATTCATAATTTGTTCTTTGTCTTATTTGGTTTATAGGTCTTTGTTTTAGCTGTCCCCCGCCCCCACACACACACCTTTGGTGAAGGGTATGTCAAGCCCTTATGAAGGCTTTTCTGCCACAATGAAACTTGTGATAAAATTGAGTGTTCTTCTCTAATTGATCTGTCTTCATGTCAATTTAATTCTAGGAGCAAGTTAGAAAAATCATTAAAAATGCAAATAGAAAATTTGTCTCCATTATTTCTATGTTATGCCACAAACATACAAAGCATTGGTTATATCGTACATAGAGTTATGTAATTAAAAAAATTTTATTATTATTTATTTCTGTATGTGTATGAATATACTGTCTGCATGCAAGTGTGTGCACCCGTGTTGTGCAATGCCGCGGAGGTCAGAAGAGGGTGTCATATTCCCCTGGAACTGGAGTTCTCCTGGAATTGAGTTTCAGACGGTTCTCAGCCGCCATGTGGGTGCTGGGGATCGAACCCGGGTCCTCTGCAAGAGTGGTCGACGCTCTTAACCGCTAGGCCATCTCTCCAGCCCGAGTTATGTAAATTTAATCAGGACTAAGTGATATGAATTATATAGAGAAACATATGCTGGTTAATTTGATAAGCAAATGTGAGTAGGTAAAAGATGCTCAGAGACCTAATAAAACATTGTTTCTGGTGTATCCAAGAAGTTGTGTTTGAAAGAGAATAGCATTTGAATCAGTAGACTGAGGAACATCTATGTTGATCAATGTGAGTTTTACTCAGCTATTGAGACCCAAAAAGACCAAATGAAAGAAAGTGGCATCAGTCAATCAATCAACCAATCTATTTACCCTAAATATCACACACACACACACACACACACACACACACACACACACACACACATACGGTTCTATTAATCTAGGGAAATGTAAAACTAATGCAAATATGGTTTTGTGTTATACAAAATTTCCTAAATAAGACCCCAAAGTACTATTATAAAAAGTAATATTAGTAAACTTAGGTTAATTAAAATATATTACCAAAACACATACTGAATGAGTGTCAAGGAATGCCATAGATTTGTCAAAGATATTTGTTATCAATACAATTTAAGTTATTGATTTTCCTAATATTTAAATATATTTTTATTGAATTTTTGTAGATTTCATACAATATATCTGAATCATATTTGGACTCCTCCACTATCTGCACCTCCCATATCCCACCTACATGATTTCATGGATTCTGTCATATATGCTAACTTTTACTGAGTCAAGTTCGTGTACCCAGATCTCCCTCAGTTTGAGTTCATCACTAGAGTACAGTCATCATATCTAGAGTGACTCCCTTAAAGAACACTAACTCTAACCCAGCACTAATCAGGTGCTAATAGTTCCTTGGCTAAGTTTTCCCAGGTTTATGCTGTTTTTTTTGTCTGATTGTGTTTACATGTGTCTTATGTATGCTGGCACCATTCCTGTAAGTTAATATGAGCAAGTTTCCAGAGGCCTAGAAGACTCTCTTTTCCTATGATCATACACCAACCCTGTTTCTTACAATATTTTCACCCCCTTTTCCACAATGGTCCCTGAGCCCTGCATGGGTGAGGTTTAATAGGAGTCCTATCTGTGGACACTCTCTACAGTCTCTTATTCTCTACATCTTGGCCAGTAGGGGCCTGCAGTGTGCGTTGCCCCCTGTTGCATGGGAAAATTCACTGTTGAGAGTTGAGTGATACTTTAGTATTCTCTCTGTCTCCTAATCTGTTATGTTCCATGAGCCATAGGAGGTGTATTTTCCATTGTAGATGTGTCACTTAGGGCTGGACATCTAACAGACTCTTATCCTCTTTGCATGACCAGTTATAGAATTCTGTAATAGTCTGATCTGTTACAAAAGCTTATTTGCTGAGTGATGAATGGCATATACATATATATATATAATATACATATTATATATATATATGGATCAATATTTAGTATACATTGAGAAATTACATTTGTCTATGCATGTGACAGAAATAGGGTTTAGACTCTATATCTTCTCCAGCTGTGTGTATTTGGCTATGTTTAAAGTACCACACATGAGTTCTTTCCCATTGAGAGGGCTTTAAGCCCAATTAGATAGCTGTTTACTACACCCAAGATAAATGTGCCACTACTACACTGATAGTTTTCTGTGCAGTCATTGTTGTGATTAAACAACTCTTAAAACCTATCTTGAGGAATATCAGACAGTGAAGATTTTTAAATGGACATTTTTGTTCTAACATTTCAAAATGTAAGAAGTGTCCAAAATCCATTGCTGAAATTTTGCTTCCCAGAATTTGGCACAATATGAAGCTCAGAAAGAAAGATTTTAATCATCATAAGCTCAGAGATAATATTTACAATGATAATCTATTTATTTTTAGCTATAAAACATTCATTTACTTTTTACTGTAGATGAAATGTTACTGTTTTTGTTTTTAATTAAAGAAACTCCATCTTTTGAACTATTCTTTAAGAATGATATTGTCAAAATTGAGAAAAGAAAAATATATGTATTTCAACAGTAAAAATTTCATATTCAAAGCTGTATAGAGGAATTCAATGGTAGAGTGCTTCCTTACATTTGGGAGGCTTGAGTTCAACCCCCAGTGCCACAAAAAGGTGTAGTCAAGAGAGGTTTTCGTTTCCTCATGTGATATTTAAAAGACCATAGGAATGAAATCATGTAAAAATCCTTGTCATTGTATGCACGGTGTGGGAAAAATCCATTTCTGTTTGCTTTTCTGTGTCTCCAGCTTCACTGAGAATTTCACCCTACAACATGGTTCCTTGACATGAAAGCTGGCTTGGCTACATGGAACAAAGCTCAGAATCAAAGGGGATGAAAGTCAAGGATGTTGCTTTTGAACTGAAATAGGATTCAAAAAGTGCTGCTATTTACCAAGGCTCTCTTATATCCAAAACTTGCACATATTTTCCCTGCAAGTTTGCTTGGAACACAGCAGGGTATATCTCTGAACTTTTGTAAAACCAAGAGAGCACCTCAACATCAATGGATTACCAGTTCAAGATCCATTGGAATGACAATTCCAGATCATTTCAAGTTAATCTTTCACACATCAGTGCACATTCTGATGAACCAGATTTCCGTGTATATGTCTGATCTATACAAATATTAATAATAACATGTTTCTGATGACTGACCTGAGATTGATTAAAACATTGAAGGAAGGGTTAGTGGTCAGAAAATCATACTGTAAGCAACCATAGAACAAAATATTATCTCTCCTCTCCTTTGGGACTGAGTTTGGGAATATGGGGTAGATTATCTCAAGTGTTCCTTTCTAATCCAAATCCAGTCGATCTCTACAGTACAGCAAAACATCTGTTTAATTATGAAATCATATCAATGAATTCTATTAGCTTTTAATAACAATGGGGGACTCTTGAAATATCTCCCACCATTCAGCATAATAATGACATGTTGAGGAACATTATACATTCAATACTTGAACACATTATGTATGACATTGTCACTGGTAGAGAAACGATAGACACAAGACATACATGAAGTAACTCAAACCCAGAAAAATGAATGCCAGATGTTCTTACCCATGAATCTCAGTTTGAATCTGTAGAAGTAAGTTTATAACCCGAACCATCCCCTAAAGCCAGGAAGGTAGAAAAGGATCATGGGGCAAGGGAGGAAGAAGAAGCCCAGAACAGGGGGGAACAGGACAAAGGTGGCATGGAAGGGAAAATGAGAAAAAGGAGGGGGCTTTAACTGCGCAAGGTGGGGGAGGGTAAATCAGAAGGAGAGGGAGAGCAGAGAAATAAATAATACTAAGGATGTCTGAAAACTCCAGGGGTGGGGGCCTGGGGAGATGGCCCAGCAGTTAAGAACACTGTCTGCTCTCGCAGAAGACCCAGAGTTGAGTCCCAGCACCCCCAGCAGCTGACAACAACTATAACTCCAGTTCCAGGGAAAGCTAACACCCTTTTCTGACCTCCACAGGCATTGCATGACACAGGTACACTTACGCACATGCAGACAATACACTCATACACATAAAATAAACTATTTTAACAGCCATGGAGATATAAATATACAATTTGTATTAGCTTATTTTAAAAAATACATATATTATGAAATCCAGTGAAAGGAGTATGAGGGGGTGGAGATGTGAGAGGGATCTATATGAGATTAATGAGGTATGAAATGCATAAAAATTCAATAAATATACATATATAATCTATGTGCTTGCCCCTGTATACAGATGAATGCTATCCAACAGAAATTAAAATGACAGGCAAGAGAAACCTCCTTTGGGCTTGTTGTTCAGGGCAATCCAAGAGACTCCCCAAACAATAAAGGGTATTGCCATAGTCTTTGGTTGACTCCCAGAATTTGAAAGTAAGACTCTATTACTGATGCCACACACACCACACACAGGAAGACTTGGAGTAATGGATATGGAATTGACCAGGGAGCCTCCTCTCCCAAAACTAGCTCTCAGTAGTGCTAAGCACATTGTCAAGAGAGAAAAACAAACAATGGTCCTACCTAACTGTAAAGGCTATGGACCACAAAAATTACTGGTTTAGCAAAATATCTCTATTGGTGTAATGGTGTCATTTTCATCTTGGGGTAATCAATTGTCCAATTGGACTTAAGGCCCATTCAATAAGTGAACGTCCATGGCTGCTACTGTAAACATAGTGAGATACCCAGGGTTGAAGAGGTCATAGGCCCTAGAAGAGAATTTACTACTGCCACTTTCCAAACCAATGTGATTCCTTACTATATTCTAAATAGTTATCCTTCTAGTCACAGTTGAGTGTAGTTCTCACCAATAATCAAGACCCTTCTTTTTGGAACAGATATGACTATTACAAAGCTCCTCAGCTGGTCAAAACACAGAAAATATGTATGTGGTATGATGCTTAGCCCCAGTTGATACATCTCCAATGCAATCCCTACACATAAGGCTCAGAGAACATCATAGAAGAGGGTCCAGAAAGATGGTAAAATCCAGGAGATCAGTGTGCCTGTTGCTAGATAGGATGCTCTAGACAAGACAGGACACTGCTCAGATGAAATCTCAGCAATATGGTCATTAAAGCAAGACCTGCATAATGACACCAATTGACAGGTCAATGTGATGGGAGAAATTTCATAAGGTCCCACATCTAGATGAAGAGCTACAGGTAATCAATGGCAGTACTAAAATTATGTTGTCTGAAAACAAACTGTATGTTATTTCCAAATCATATTCCAGGATTCACATTTTTTCCTTTTTGAGTTTATATTACTCTAAAATATGCATGCATACCTTCCACCCATATACCAAAATTCCAAAGTCTGAAAGTAATTGGTAGGTTCATTCTAGAACCTGTTAAGGGATTCACATTATAGGAGCACCATTGCTTTCAGATAGCGAGGAATGTAACATTAACATTGCTCAGTTTGCCTTATAACCAGGTACTTGGTGCTAGCATCCACAGATGAGGGATACCATCATCATTTGTTTTTCTGGGACTCTGTTATTTCACTTAACATAATATCTAACTAAATGGATGGTACTAGTTCCATGGATTTGTAACCTCTGTTCTAGGGAATCTGATGCCTTCTGCTGGCCTCTGTGGACACTGTACACATGTGGTGTATTTACATATATCCAGGCAAACACATAAAATAAAAATGAATAAACCAACCATGATTTTAAATTAGAAGTCAGGATATTGAGGGGGAGACATGGGAGGAGTTGGAATGGGGAGAGTGAGGGGTAGAAATGCCCTAAATACAGTGCTCATCTAGGAAATTCTCAAAATTAAAATAAAAAAGATATATTAAAATATTTATGTAAAATACACAATATGCATTTTTAATTTGTTGTTTATAATTTGTATTATTTAAATACATCAACAATTCTTGAAACATGCTACTTTTTATATAATACTTTTTTCTTTTTTATCTTTTTTTTAAATTTTATTTTTTTATTTTTGTATGCCTATGAATGTACTGTCTGTATGTAGGTTTGTGCACCCGTGTCGTGAAATGCCTCAGAGGTCAGAAGAGGGTGTTGGATTCCCCTAGAACTGGAGTTAAAGATGGTTCTCAGCCACCACGTGGGTGCTGGGGATCAAACCCAGGTCCTCTGCAAGAGCAGTCGGTGCTCTTAACCGCTAGGCCATCTCTCCAGCCCGAAACATGCTACTTTTGTTAGGTACTTGATTACTTTTAGAATAAGGAAAACAATAGAGTTATTAACACTTGGGTCCATGATCCTGGAGAGTATATAGATGTACTTCTGTTAACCATACACTAAGGAGTAACATTGGTAAGTAACTAGATACTCTATATGCTTAACCTAATGGACAAGATCAAAGCATATTTTAAATTCCTTGAACCAGTTTACATAATTTATGAGCGTTCTTATTGTACAGAATGCTTCTTGTCTTTAGTCTGACAATATCCAATCAGAACAGTTTTCCAAATTTATTTAGCCCAGTTCCTAGTAATGTCATCCATAGGAAAAAAATTTAATAAATTTCTCTTATTTTTCATTTTATTCAGTATTTCTTTAGAATGTGTGTAATTAAAAAAAATATTTAGCTTTTGTACATTTCAAACAGCTCCTAATCAAATTTAGATTAGATTCCCCATCCACGCTACCCTAAGCCCCCACCAGACCTCATGTATTCTGCCATACATGTCAAGTCTTATCCTGTCAAGCATTTGTACCCAGATGTCCTTCACTGAAAATTCATCCAGTGGTGTCTATTAAACTTACCTAGAGACTGTAAGTAGTAGACATACTTTCCCTCACCCAGTAGTAAGCAATCTCCGATAGTTCTCAGTCTAGGGCCTGCCTGGCACTCATTTCAGTTGCTCCACTAGGGATATTTGTCTGTAGAGCTGGTAAGGGTCCTCTGCTCAATGCCGCCATTGCTACAAGGTCGCGTGTGCCAGCTTCCAGTGGCCTGAAAGCCTCTGCTTCCCTATGTTCGTGAACCAGCTCTGGGTCTTACAATCGTTCCACCCCCTCTTTCACAATGGTCACTGAGCATGCGTGGGTGAGTTATAATATAGGAGTCCTACCCAGGAACACACACTCTGCATTCTCTTGTTATTTAAAACTTGTCCAGCTGCAGCCTTCTGTGTGCATCACACTCTGTTGTATAAGGAAGCTTCACTGGTGAGGGTTGAGGGATGCACTAGTTTTCTCTCTACCCTTCATTCCATTTGTAAGGTAGGCAGTCCTCTGAAGGTGACGACGACCTTTTGCCATTAAAGGTTTTCTCACACTCCAGAGCTCCCGCCTCTCTAAAGGAGGAGTTAGACATCCAGCAACTCCATCAGCTTTGATATTCCCAAGAACACAGCTGAACTCCGAGATGCTGCCAAAGCCATGTCAGGGGAAGAGCCGGAGATGATGTAAAAGTCAACCACAAGGAACTGAGGACTCTTGCTGTGTATTGTAATGGGTGTGTGGGGGGAGGGGGGCAGAGGTGTCTGAGTCCATGCAGGGACTTTGGATTTACATGCGGGGAAGGGAGCTGCCACTTGGCATGTAAGTTATTTCCATTTACTTTGTAGGCAAGCCTGAGTAAACTGGTTAGATGCTCTGCAGTGTGGTTTGGATAGCCTTTTTGGACAGGTCTTGGTAACCCAGACATAGGTGGAGGAGAGACACCATAGATGTGGGGATCTCCTTGGTGGAATCTAAATTACAGTTGGCTTAGCACAGCAGGATTAGAATGGTTTGGCAATAGAGAAGCCAAAGACTCAGGAAAAGTGATGGAACTTTCTTGGTTATGGAAAAAGGTGCCAGTAACTGAAGAAAATATAGTTTAAGGGAAAGAATGGGCAGAGGAAATTTTAATATGGTGAGCCATCCCTGTAGGCCTGATGGGGGTGGCAGGGGCAGCATGGGTAGTACAGTGGATAGTGAGATGCAGAACTAGCCCGAGACCACCCAAGCATATGATGGAAATGGGAGAAATCCCATTTGCCAGGAGCAAATGTATCAGCCAGCCATAGCGGAGGCAGCTTGGCCACTGTTGCGCGAAATAAGGAATCTCTCAGAGGGAAACTGGAGATGTAAGAGAAGAATTAGAGCAAGAAAAGGATATGAGATTGGCTTCTTCAGTATTGGCCTCTAACCTTGCCAGTAAATTGGATAAAAGAGAAAAACAAGTTAGAGGTCATAGCATGCCTATTTGTACAGCTAGGAGGTCAGACAAGAAAGCTCAGATTAGAACGGTAATACAAGACCCATCCTGGGATCCCAAAAGTTGGAACCCATGGGAGGAGTCAGATAGTGATGGAGAAGGAAGTAACCTAGAGATAAGGAAAAATGTTCCTTGGGTTAAACTTTTGATACAAAGAAAGGAAAAATCCAAGGTTAAGCCTGCCAACCGGGGTCTTAACAACAGGCCAGTACCAGAGACTATGGTAGTCAGAGAATACTCAGCACCAGAGCTGCTGGAGCAGGGAAGACATTCAAACAGGCATTGAAGGAGCCCCTAGTTACCCGGCTTGTGCAGTTATGGGATATGGCAGCAAATGGGATGATTCTACGTGATGCAGAAGAGAGAAACAGCAATAAGTGACATGTCCATAAAGCCAGACAAGGTATTAGAAGGAAATCCCCCACTTCCTGATGACGCCTGGTACACTGTTGGCAGCACCAGGGGAGCCCAACAGGAATGGGTGGCAGTGGTAGTGCAGGTGAACAGACACTACATGGATGGACAAGGGAGATGCACAAAGCAGCCAGTGGGCTGAATTAGGAGCCATAAGGGTAGTAACAACACAGGAGACCTGGCCAGTGACCATCTGCACTGAGAGTTGGGCAGTCTTCAAAGGCCTAGCCCCATGGATGGCCCAATGGGAGCGAGAAAGCTGGCAGGGGATAGGGCGGCCACTATGGGGGAAGCAAATGTGGAAGGAGATACATAACAAGGTGCAGCAAGAGATGACGCCCTTGGCTTCATCTATCACAGGGCAGCTCACTACCTGGTGAGTTCCCAGGAAACCAGGAAGCTCATGCACTTACCAAAATAAAAGTATTTGGCCCCAGGTGCTCCTAGAAGCAGCTCACTGGGTCCATATCAAGTCTGGCCAGAGGGGAACAGACACCGGATAGAGAATAGCCAAAGCAGCTGGCATCTGTAAGGTTATGGTGCACTCCCCCCAGAATGAAAGGCCACGAGGTCTAAGTTCTTCAGAGCAAAGTTTAATTCAGGGTAGCCGGGGCTAGGCTCAGGGGAAAGATAGAGCCAAGCCCAGAATGGCATGTGGCTTGGGAATTTAAGGGATAAGGTGGGAGTGGGATTCAGTGAGAGTGGGGTGGGTCGGAATCTGGCTTCTGAAGGGTGAAGGGTGAGGCGGAAGATTCCTGAGTAATTGGTGGTGGCCTGCTTTAGCATAGCCAAAGGCTAGCCTGGTAGAGCAGGTCCTTGGGCAACATGGATCTTAGTTGTCTCTGCATTCCAGTGGGCTTCTGGAGCTCACACCCTGACATTCAAGCCTTTTGTTGCTGTAGGAAAAGGGACGAAGTTCTGTCTTCTGTATTTGCTTCAGAGCTGATCAGGGGTGACGTCTTGGGGGAACAGCAGTCAGGCTGGAGTTTCCCATTTTGGCTGCTTGGGGTGCTCTGCCCAGTGGGTTTGGTCCAGATCGATAGTGGCCAGTACTTAGTGGATGTTTTCTCTGCAACTGAAAGGACAAGCTGGTTGAATCTTACATGAGTATACCAGTGCAGGGATCAACAGGGGGCTACAGGGTGCATTAGCAATTGGAGGGTCCTGGTCTAGGGAATGCAGAGGGAAAAGGGATGTGTACCCTGATTTGAGAAATTGGAAAAAGTTTTAGTACACAAAGCTCTAGAATGAGGGCCAGCTTTAATACACGGGACTCCAGAATGAGAGCCATAACCATGAGAATATAAAAGGTGGTATTTTCTGGCATGGCACATTAGATCTGTCATCTATCTCTGAGATATTTTCTAACATGACACAGTAGATTCCTAACTTGGCACAGTAGGTCTCTCACCTATTTCTCTGATAATAACCTATTTCATTTTCTCTTCTTTAGATTACAGTCTCCTGTTGGGGTGTTTAAAACCACACAGTTAGCTCAGATAAATGAAGTTTGTTTTGGTGTTAAGGTCAGTTGAGGTTCTGGTCCTTAACGGGTCACTCAGGCCTTGCGCCTGGCTCTCTTCACCAGTTCCATCTATGTGAGGACAAGGTCAGGCCTTTCTTGACCAGAGCTTCCCTTTGAAGCATGAGGAGTCTCTCCTCTATATGGACTTTCCTCCTTTGACTGGACACTGGCAGGATGAACTCTTTTTAAGTGAATCTCCAAGACTTCCCTGGCACGGGATGACTGGTGACTCGCTGCCACAGGACATGCACAAAGTTGCGGATGCTGGATCCTAGGACCCAAGTCGACCTCAGAGGGTGGGGGCCAAAATATTGTCCCATCAAATCCCTCTTGCTAAATCAGATTAGAGTTTTAAGTGTGGTTGTTAAACCTCCAAGAGGATTTTTTGAATTAATTTGGTACTTTAATTACCATACAACTCCTAAGTAAAGCTTGAATATTGACTTAAGCACGGTAAATAAATTCTTAATTGCTGTGGCAAAAATATTCTGACTAATAATAAAAGCTCATGGTAGGAGCCTGGTTGTGGCTGCAGCACAGGCTAGGAAAGGATGCTATTTACTGGCTTGTGTTGCTGGCTCATATTCAGCCTATTGTATACAATATAGAAATATCTGGCCAAGAATGGCATTGCCCACAATGGGCACAGGCTAGTCCAATGAAGGCAATTATTGAGGTTTTTCAGCTCAGGTGTATCAAGTTGACACTAAACCTATGCAGTAAGTCCTACAATTTGTTCTTTAAGGTCTATGAAGGTCATTCAAGTACTCAAAGTACAATGATTTAAACCATGCAAGGCAAAAGTTTTTAACAACATAGCCCATGAAACAAACCCAAGATAATAAAGGGGTTGAAAACAGTACTTTCTCAAATGAAGGCCATGTCACTTGTCCCCAGATTTTGAATCATAGCTTGGAAAAGGAAAAGGAAGGGGGGGGCATTGTCACATACCAGCAGCAGGCAGATAATACTTAGAGCTCACCCAAATTGGTTACATTCGCACTATCCGTGTGGTCACTGGAAGCAAAACCTAATTTTTCTTAAAAATATTAAAAGTAACATGTGCAAAGTATAACAGATATACAAAACAATTTTAGTATGTATGGGTAACTCTATATGTCTGTTTTACTTGAGGTTGTAATTAGATATATAGTACCTGGTAGGTGGAACACAATTTCTTGTATATGCCATAATTACATTATAGAATTTTTAAAAGTGAACAGTACGTCATGCATACACTCATAAATAAGGTTCTAATAAATACATTTGGCGATGACACTTTGTAAAGGTTGTGCTAAGCAAAGGCACATGCATTGTAATCATACAGACAGATCTTAATATGCTGTTTAACAATGTCATACACACACACATTTATGCACACATGCTTTTAAGAGATTTTTATAAGAAACACCTTTGGAAACATTATTTAAAACATGTAGCTCTGATTAGTTGTGCTGCCAAGGCACCTTTGGTTCTAAAACTATGATCTTATTGAAATACTTTAACAAGTGATGGGAAACAGAATTATATATATACATAATTAAAGAACTGACAATAGCAAAGGTACTTAGGCTGTTTCTTTGGAGGGAAGGGATTGCAAGGGGAAGCAATGTGTCACTGTCCAAGTACCAGAGTATGAATGAATCCAGGGATTTTTTTAAAAAGTGGTCTCTGGTCAGAAGGACAGTTACATAGCACAGGAGAAAAAAAATCTGTTAGTGAACCCGTAAGTGTCAAAAAATCAGGTCTTCAGACGTCTGAAAACAAGAAAAAACTGGAAAAGAAAATTTTTAGTTGTAATGCCTGTGGAAAAATACTTTGGACAGAGAAGAAATAAAACCTTCAGATAAACAATGTAGAAACCTAGGAACCCGGGTTCAAATCAGGCCTTTGAAAAAAAATGTAAGAGGCATGCCAAAAGTAAACTTAATTTAATTTTTTGTTTGTGCGCAACATAGAATAAAACAAGTTTGAAGTGGCCACTTTGTTTTGACAAAAAACACAGAACATGGACACATGACAGTTACAAAGACACATTGAAGAACGATTATGACAAATGGTTATAACACAGACAGGTTTGGACAGACACATGACTTAACTGTATCCATTAACTCCGGACAGTGGGAAAATCTCCTTTTATCTAAAGTTGCCCTTCCTTGTCCAGGGTTGTAGACAATTATTACATTTACAAAGAATCACTTAGAGTTTAAGACATTTGCTTAGGTGGAAAATAGACTTTATGTCCTACTGTGCTTTGCAGCACAGCCTGTTCTTGTACACCTGCGAAGGATGGTGGACTGGATAAGCAGGAAAATCTGGTGGCTTTTGCATATTACCTGCTAATTTAATGAGAATAAATTTAGTTAGTGGAAAAATCAAAAGATCCCAGCCAAGTGAAAGATTACTCCCTGAGGGAAATGCTGGATGCTAGTGAGGCAGGGTGTGGTCAGCAGACCTTCTTAATCTCAGACACAAGGGCCTCTCAAAAGATCCCAGCCAAGTCAAAGTTTACTGCCTGAGGCAAAAACTGGGTGTAGGTTGGGCAGGGCATGGTAAACACACCTTTTTAATATCAGACACAGGGGCTTGTATCCCAAAGCAGACAAAACTGGATTTCTGAATAAAATGGAGTTTAAAAGGAAAAAACATGAAATGGAAAATGTCAAAATATGAAATAATCCCTTAAAATTTAGGCAAGTTTTGTAAACAAAATATAAAAAAATCAAAATTGTGAAAGGATCAGAATATGCCATTAAATAAATTGCAAGATAATTAGAATATAGAAATATAGCATTAGTTATTAGAAGGTCTGATGTAAATTCAGGCTTCCTGCCACGTGGTCTTGTTGTGGCTCAGCAGAAATGGGGCGCTGTTCAGCAGACTGGGGAGAGGAGAGAGCTGTATGAAGGAAGTAAAGTTTTTTAGCCTTAGAAGATAGGGGAATGGCGTGGAGTACGAGTCCTCTAATGGGAAGCGGCGTGGAGGCATATGTCCTCTAAAGGGGCTTGTCAGAGACTCCAGGTCTGGAGTGTCTCTGAAGCAGAAGGGGAGGCTAAAATGAAGGAAGAATTGGAGGGTAGACAGGCAGAGAGAAGGAGGGAGAAGATGGAGGGAAGCAGGAGAGAGTACCGCCTTTGCATGGGAACCCAGTTCAAGCCTGTGGATTCAAAACAAAGAGGGACTAATGCTGAGAGAAGCAGAGGGAGAAGGGAGGAGTACAAGGGTAATGAAGTGGAGAGAGAGATAGAGAGGGAGAGAGAGAGAGAGAGAGAGAGAGAGAGAGAGAGAGAGAGAAAGGGATGTCTGGAGAAATACTCGGCTGGCAAGTCCAGGGGTTGCAAAATGTCCTGGCACCAATAGTAGTAAGTGTAAAAAGCAGGAAACAAAAAAGGCACAAGAGGCATAGGTCACTCTAGGAGCATGCTTTACTTCCACGTGGGACAGCCAACGTGAGCTGCCTGCAGACACGTGGTGGTACCAGACAGCATGGCAGGGGGCAGAGAGAAAGGGGTGGGACAGGGACAGAGAGAGGAAGAGAGAGAGAGAGAGAGAGAGAGAGAGAGAGAGAAGAGCCTAGGTCGGCCACCCAAGGTTAAAAGCAGAGGTGGAGGGAGTTCAGGTCTAGTGTATAGTGAGGGGGATGGGAGTCTTAAGAGGAATAGCGAGAGGGATATGAGTGAAGGGCAAAGAATGCCTGTACATACAAGCATTCTGACCATTTACCAGAGTGCTGGCAGAAGTCTCTCAAAGCTGAGAATTCAGAGATCTAAAGTACTTAAAGAGTGTAGGAGACACTCCAAGGGTGTGAGGCCCAGGGCCTCTCTTTTAGAGTGTGAGGCTCCCATATTAGGAGTCAGAGGATGAGGAAGAGGGGAGAAGAGAGGGAGGGAGAGAGAGGGAGAGAGAGAGAGAGAGAGAGAGAGAGAGAGAGAGAGAGAAAGAGAGAGAGAGAAAAGAGGTCTGTAGGAAGGAAAATAGATTCTTTTTAGTCTCAGAAAGCACCCACCCAAGTGTTAAGGTGTGTTCACCCTAGTTCTAAGTGGGCGCTCAGAGACTCCAGGTCTGTGTGACCAGTGTAGGAGTCTCTGAAATCGGGGCCTGCATGTCTGTGAAGTCAGCATCCCGAAAATCACAGAGGAGGCCAAAATTCGGGTCCAGAGTCTGTCCCCAGTGTCCTGGTAATAGCAAACTGGACAGGGAAAATCAGAGGGGATTCCCTGACTTAGCCAGCACTCAGGGATCCAAAACGGAATGGAACGGGAGACTAAAAAGCATGGAAAAGAGGATCAGAGAAAACAATAGTTAGAACAGGAAGTGTCGAGGCAGAGGGGGCAGCTAGAGGGGGCAGAACATACACAGGGTTACACAGAAGGTAGGGGTGGGAGATAAGAATCTCCCCTCACTCAGGTGCCCGTCCGTCCGGCCGCCTGCGATGCGACTTAGGAAGTCTTAACATGAGGGCCACACATATAAACCCCGTGCTTGGTCATCACGAGTGTGATGAGTGCCCGATAAGGTGAAACAACTTCGGCGGAACCGTGGGTTAGGGCCCAATCAGATTCCATAGCCTGAGAGCTGTGGAACCATAACATGCACTAGTAACTCTCATGCACAGTCACACGGGAATAGAGTAGGGTAGGATAAGGAGAAGAGAGAAGGTACCTTTGGCAGAATGGTGGTGGATGCTGTCGTAGCCTGCGCTCGGTATCTGGCTTACTGGCTACCCGAAGCTGCTCCGAGGGGTGGGGGGGCAGGAAAAAAGGCGATCCGAGTCACCGGCACCAGAATGTAAGGTTATGGTGTGCTCCCTCCAGAATGAAAGGCCACGAGGTCTAAGTTCTTCGGAGCAAAGTTTAATTCAGGGTAGCCGGAGCTAGGCTCAGGGGAAAGATAGAGCCAAGCCCAGAATGGCATGTGGCTTGGGAATTTAAGGGATAAGGTGGGAGTGGGATTCAGTGAGAGTGGGGTGGGTCAGAATCTGGCTTCTGAAGGGTGAAGGGCGAGGCGGAAGATTCCTGAGTAATCGGTGGTGGCTTGCTTTAGCATAGCCAAAGGCTAGCCTGGTAGAGCAGGTCCTTGGGCAACATGGATCTTAGGTGTCTCTGCATTCCAATGGGCTTCTGGAGCTCACACCCTGACAGCATCCCAGTTAAGTATGATGACAACCAAAAGGCTTTCCAAGCCTGTGAGGCTTGTTCCCAGTTACGGTACGTGATGGGACACATCCATAAGCCAGTCTCCTTGGTAACAGAGTGGCAAATAGATGACATAGCCCCTGTCTGCCAGTGAACTGTGTAAGTACGTGCTCACTTGTATGGACCCTGTCACAGGCCTTATGCAAGCTTTCCCTTGCAGGTGAGTAATGGGTGAGTCTACTATTAAGGGTCTTGACCAATTCAGTGTCATGTATGGGTGCCCACGGGGAATTGATAGTGATGGGGCAGTCACTTCACAAGTGCTGCTGTACAAACCTGGGCTGAAAATAACCAGATTCAATGGTATTTTCACTTTCCCTACAACCCTACTGGGGCAGGGCTAATTGAGAAAAAGAAATCGGTTACTAAAGGAACAGTTAAAAACCCCAAGCCTAGGCACAGATTTCATCAAATTCACCCATGTTGTTTTGGGTGACTATATATGATTAACTTGGGAAGCAAACTTAATTTTTACGTTAAATCATCTTAAAGAGAATGCTACATGGGAACTGTGGAAGGGATTACTCTCTGTTCAGAACCAAATATAATACTAAAGTCCTAGGGCTATGCACTCAGGCAAAATATATTAATACAGGAGCTCTGACATCAGCAATGGATTGTTCTACCAGGTGGATGTTGGCCAGGGGATCCAAGGCCCCACAAAAGGTAAGGGCTCCTTGCCTCTAAGTTGGGATACCTACAGGAGGAGAGGCAATAAGACCCTGCTGCCGAAGACCTGACGTTAACATGGGAGGGATGTATTGAGACCACACATGCAAGTGTACAGATGGCCTCTGGAATGCCAGAGAGTGTTACCAAAGGCCACTAAACCAATAAAGCAAATATGGGTCTCCCTGAGTCAAGCAAGACTCCACCGTCAGCACCAGCTACACCTCACCTGCCTGGAAATACTGTGCAGCAGAGGCAGCCATGTGCCTGTATATCCCAAATCTAATTGGCTATTGGCTCTCCCCTTGGAGAAATAACCCATGGCTGATGCCACAAGCTTACATCCTCTACAGGTTTTGCAAAATGTCCTGGCACCAATAGTAGTAAGTGTTTTAAAAAGCAGGAAACAAAAAAAGGCACAGAGAGGCATAAGATCACTCTAGGAACATGCTTTACTTCCACGTGGGACAGCCAACCGTTTACGCTGCCTGCAGACACTGGGGGGTAACCAGACATGCATGGCGCTTGGGGGGCCAAGGCGGCAGAGAGAAAGGGGTGGGGACAGGGACAGAGAAGGAAGAGAAGAGAGGAGGGAGAGAGGAGGAGAGGAGGAGAGGAAGACGAGAGAGAAACCTAAGTCGCACACCCAAGGTTTTTTTTAATTATTTAAAAGCCAGGAGGTGGGAGGGAGTTCAGGTCCTAGTGTTAGTGGAAGGGGGTGGGAGTCTTAAGAGGAATAGGAGAGGGACTATGAGTGAAGGGCAAAGAATGCCTGTACATACAAGCATTTTGACCATTTACCAGAGTGCTGGCGGAAGTCTCTCAAAGCTGAGAATTCAGAGATCTAAGGTACTTAAAGAGTTGTAGGAGACACTCCCAAAAAATGGGGCTGTGGAGGCCCAGGGGCTCTCTTTTAGAGTGTGAGGCTCCCCATATTAGGAGTCAGAGGATGAGGAAGTAGGGGGAGAAAGAGGGAGGGAGATCGGTAGAGAGAGAGAGAGAAGAGGGACTAGAGGAGAGAGAGGAGGACGAGAGAGAGAGCGAAAGAGTTAGGAAGGAGAAATAGTTTAGATGGTCCTTTTTAGTCTCAGAAACACCCACCCAGTGTTAAAAGGTGTGTTCAACACCCTAGATTCTAAGTGGGCGCTCAGAGACCCCAGGTCTGTGTGACTAGTGTGGGATCTCTGAAATGGGGCTGCAAGTCCCGTGAAGTCTGAGATCCCGAAAAATCACAAAGGAGGCCAAAATTCGGGTCCAGAGTCGGTCCACCAGTGTCCTGTAATAGCAAAACTGGAACAGGGAAATTGCGAGGGAAGTCCCCTGCTTAGCCAGGCACTCAGGGATCCAAAACGAAAGGAACGGAGACTAAAAAGATGGAAAAGAGGATCAGAGAAAGCAGATAGTTAGAACAGGAGTGTCGAAGGTAGAGGGGGCAGCTAGAGGGGCAGAACATACACAGGTTACACAGAAGGTAGGGGTGGGTGAGATAAGAATCTCCCCTCACTCAGGTGGTCCCGCAGCCAGCTGCCCTGCGAGCGACTTAGGAAGTCTTACAGAGGGCCACACGTACAAATCCCGTGCTCGGTCATCACGAGTGTGATGAGTGCCCGATAAGGTGAAACAACTTCGGCGGAACCGTGGGTTAGGGCCCAATCAGATTCCATAGCCTGAGAGCCTGTGGAACCATAACTTCGCACTGTAACTCTTCAGAGCACAGTCACACGGGGATAGAGTAGGGTAGGATATGGTGAGAGAGAAGTACCTTTGGCAGAATGGATGGTGGATGAGGTCGTAGCCGGCATCTGGTAATCTGGCTACCTGGCTACCCGAAGCCGCTTCAGGGAGGGGGGGAGTTCTCGGGAGGGGGGGCGGGGACAAAAAAGGCGATCCGAGTCACAGCACCAGAATGTAAGGTTCTGGTGTGCGGCGCCTCCAAGAATGAAAGGCCACGAGGTCTAGTCTAAGCTCTTCGGAGCAATGTTTAATTCAGGGGTAGCTGGAGGCTTAGCTCAGGGGAAAGATAGAGCATAGCCCAGAATGGCTGTGGCTGGGAATTTTAAGGGATAAGGTGGGAGGGGGATTCAGTGAAGAGTGGGGTGGAGTCGGATCTGGTAATCTGGCTTCGAAGGGTGAGGGCAAGGCGAAATCTCCTGAGTAATCAGTGTGAGCCTGTTTAGCATAGCCAAAGGCTAGCTCTGGTAGAGCTGGGTTCTTGTGCAACATGGATCTTAGTGTCTCTGCATGTCCAATGGGTGCTGGAGCTCACACCCTGACAGCATCCCAGTTAAGTATGATGACAACCAAAAGGCTTTCCAAGCCTGTGAGGCTTGTTCCCAGTTACGGTACGTGATGGGACACATCCATAAGCCAGTCTCCTTGGTAACAGAGTGGCAAATAGATGACATAGCCCCTGTCTGCCAGTGAACTGTGTAAGTACGTGCTCACTTGTATGGACCCTGTCACAGGCCTTATGCAAGCTTTCCCTTGCAGGTGAGTAATGGGTGAGTCTACTATTAAGGGTCTTGACCAATTCAGTGTCATGTATGGGTCCACAAACGAAATTGATATGATGGGAGCTCTCACTTCACAAGTGCTGATGTACAAACCTGGGCCGAAATAACAGATTCAATGGTATTTTCACCTTTCCCTACAACCTACTGGGGCAGGGCTAATTGAGAAAAAGAAATCGGTTACTAAAGGAACAGTTTTACAAACCCCAAGCTAGGGCACAGATTCATCAAATTCACCCATGTTGTTTTGGGTGACTATATAGGAGTTTAACTTGGGAAGCAAAACTTAATTTTTTACGTAAATCATCTTAAGGAGAATGCTACATGGGAACTGTGGAAGGGACTTAGCTCTGTTCAGAACAAATATTAAACTACAAGTCCTAGGCTATGCACTCAGGCAAATATATTGAATACAGGAGCTCTGACATCAGCAATGGGGATTGTTTTCGGTGCCAGGTGGATGTTGGCCAGGGATCCAAGGCCCCACATAAAATAAGGGCTCATTGCTCTAAGTTGGATACATGACAGGAAGGAGAGGCAAAGACCCTGCTGCCGAAGAGCCTGACGTAACATGAGGAGGGATGTATTGAGACCACACATGTAAAGTGTACAGATGGCCTCGGAATGCACGAGAGGTTTACCAAAGGCCACGCTAAAACAATAAACGCAAAGTATTGGGTCTCCCTGAGTTCAAGCAAGACTCCCCGTCAGCCACCAGATACACCCTCACCTTCCTGGAAACACTGTGCAGCAGAGGCAGACCATGTGCCTGTATACCCAAATCATAATTGGCTATGGCTTCCCCCTTGGAGAAATAACCCATGCTGATGCCACAAGCTTACATCCCTATAGGTTAGGATAAGTACCACAGTAAGACCTGTTCATATGTAACAGGGGGGAAAATGTAATTCATTGGATTAACATATCCAAACATGTGTCCTATGCTATAGTAACCTACCATAACTATTGTCGGGCCCTTGCTTAAATACCATATATCTATTGTCTTGTTCTTATTAGTTAGGATCGAAAGGTTATTCCTGGACAAACTGTCAGCCCATGAAAGGAACCAGCCAGAAATTGCCAAGTCCAAGTCAACAGCTCCAAAGAGTGGACTGTTTTTACCTCTCATCCACCTGTGCCCCTTTTCTACTGCTAGGGAACAAACCCTGCGGAATGAGGGGGCGTTGGTAGAATGTAAGGGCTGCGATTGGGGTGAATGGGGGGTGAAACCTAAAAACAGCAATTTAGTCTGTACACTCATTTGAATCAACTGTGATTGAAAACACAACCCGTCACCCCCCAACTGGTGGTGTGTTCATGTAGGTTTTTTGTTTTGGCACAACAGCCTGCAGATAGGTGTTTGCATGAAGGATGCTTGTACTCATGGATATCCCCAATTATAGCTAAAATGAAAAAAAAAAAAAAAACTGAGAGAAGATGCAGGACAGTTATGGCAGAATGCAGATCTGGGATGGGGTGGGGGTGGGGAAGGTGACATAAATAAGCCTGAAACTGAATGGAAAAAATGTATGAATGCACAAAGCATCAATAAAAATTAATTAAAAAAAAAAAAAAACCCCAAGCCTAGAAGGAACCCTATATGAGGATGGAAAACAGCTCTTCCAGAAGCTACACGATTGTTAAATGAAAATCCCAGTACCAGGGGTGGGCTGCCTCCTAACGAGCTGTTGGCCAGGGAGGCCCTGGGGGCCCCCAAAACAATAATGGCTATTGCCTCCAATGTTGGCTGTATACCAAAAGCAGATGGTGAGACCCTATCGTTGAAGACTGCACATGATATGAGCATGGGAGAGGGAGAAATAAAGCTAGGACTAAGCTGGAAACTCCCTGTCACCAGATGGACTTTAGAGTGTCAGAAGGTGCTATGCAGATTGCTGGAGGAGAACTGTCCCTGCACAATTCTGTTTAATGATGGAACCCGCATGCTGCACTACAAACATGCTCGTCGAGAAGTTTCTGCTGGTGCAGTAGTGGCCCGTTTAGTGTTTGTTCAGCTGGCACATTTTCCATTGGATGTAAGGCCAACTCCAAAGGGAGAAACACACGTTTGGCGATAAGCCAGGCCAAGCCGGAAAGCCAGGGGAAGTCATAGGCCCCAGTGGGAAAGCCGCTAGGATTGTTTTGTTTGGATGGCTGCTATGCCCCTAGGAAAGTACCATCCAGACACTTGTGTTTGCACCCGTAAATTAGGTTGTTATAAGGGTCAACATTTGTTTAGATGTTTATGTTTCTTGCTTTTTATGTTTTATTAGTAGAAAGAAAAGAAACCCCTGAAAGAAATCAACAGTCCCTTGAGAATGATGAACAGACCTGAGTCCTTTATTTGTCACCAGGGATTCTCTCTCTTTCTCTCTTTGTCTCTCTCTTTGTCTCTCTCTCTCTCTCTCTCTCTCTCTCTCTCTCTCTCTCTCTCTGACACAGGAATATTCACGGAAGAAGAGGCTAGCAGAAAGTGTTGTAAAGTCAATAAGAAGCCTGGTGTGGTGCTCCACACCTTTAATCCTAACACTCTGAGGCAGAGGCAGGAAGATCTTTGTTAGTTCAAGGCCAGCCTGGTCTACAGAGTGAGTTCCAGGACAGCTGGGGCTACAAGGAGGCCCTGTCACAAAAAGACGGAAAAAAAAAAAAAAAAGAAGAAGACGGGGTGCTTTTTAAGGTGGGCAGTCCTCCAAAAGGGGCGGACTTTTGACTTTGAAGGTTTTCTCATGATCCAGAGGCTCCTGCCTTTCTAAGGGAAGACCCTTAGAGGTCTAAGGGAAGACCCTTGGAGGTCCCGCAACTCCTCCAGCTTCCTCCCTTCCCAGCTGAACACTCCTACTTCCTCCATCTCCCCCAGGTAACATCTGTTCCCTATGATTCTCCTCTTTCAAGTTCTTTCTTTTCCTGTACCTCCATGTATCCTTTTCATTTTCCTGGATCCTGGTGTTATATCAGGATATCTACTCACATATAGGGGATTGGTGCTATAACCCACAAATGAGGGAGAACATAGGTCACTTGCTTTTCTGCCTTTGTGCTGCCTCACTTAGTATAACACTCTCTAGTTCCCTCTATTTACCTTCAAATTTCATACTTTCATTTTTTTCTTACTGTTGAGTAGCACACCATTGTGATTTTTTAAAGTTTTGTTTTTATTTCAAAAGGATTATTCCCTGTGGATTTTAACACTTGATACTATAATACCTCAGAGGAGAGTTCCATCTCCCAAAAGAATTTCCCGTGATGCCTTTTCCTTTTATCAATCATGTACTCATTTCTTTAAGTTTTCTACCTATAGTTTTGTCTTTTCCAGAATTTTACATAAGTGGACTCATAAAATAGGTCGTGTTGTGGTTCTGAGTTTTTTTTTTTAACAATATGAATTTAATAGCATCATGTTGTTTGGTGAATCAATATCTTGTTTTTTATTGTTGGATATTAGTAATTCCTTGCATGGATGAACCACAGTTTATTCATTTAATTGATGAAGAGTATCTTTTCTCTGATTTTGGTTTATGAATAAAGTTTCCATATGCTTTTGTGTATGAGTTATTTTGGGAAAGTTCTGCTATGAATAAGATTGCTATGCGTTTTAGATAGTTCTCAAAAGAAACCAAAAAGATATGAAAGAAACAAATAAACATAAAGATTCATTATTCAATATCAAGAAAATGCAAATTAAAACTACAATGAGATTCCATCTTACCCTAGACAGAATGGTAGTCCTTAAGAAAATAACAAATATTAGTGAAAATTGGAAAAAGGGGAACTTATGCAGTGCTATGGGCAGGATGTAAACCAGTCAATGAGTCTAGTCACTTTGGAAACCAGCATGGAGACTTCTCAGATGAAAAATATATCTACTATATGTTCTAATTTACCTCTCCTGTATATTTACCCAAAAGACTCCAAGTCAACATATCACAGAGATACTGGCCATAATGTTTATTATAGCACTATCACAATAGCTGAGATTTTGAACCACTCTAGGTGCCCAAGAAAGGAGCTGTTAAGAAAGTGTTGTAGCTATACACGATAGAATGTTTTTTTCAGGCACAACATAGAATGAAGCTATGTTCTTTGAAGAAAAATGGACCAAATGGACATAATCAGATTAAATGAATTAAGCCAGTCTTAGACAAATATGTTTTCTCTCATTTATGAATTGAAAATTTTATAAAGATTTATCAAATCACAATATAATACATATCATATGAAATGGAAGCAAAAGTGCCTAGGGCACCAAAAGAAACCTATGAAAAGAAAATTGTAAAGAAAGACGGGGAGGAGATATTCTCAATATACAATATGTACTTTCATGAAAATAACCTTATGCAATGCAGCACCATGTACAATGAATATACACAATGGGAAAAAATTTTTTTGGTCTTTTCAAGACAGGGTCTCCCTGTAGCTGTCCTGGAACTCACTCTGTAGACCAGGCTGGCCTTGAACTCACAAAGATCCACCTGCCTCTGCCTCCCAAGTGCTAGGATTAAAGGTGTGCCCCACCATGCCCGGCAATGGAAAATATTTTAAGGAGTACTGCTGTTTTAATTTTATAAGAGACCACCATTCTAATTTCAAAAATGCATATTTACATTTTATTCCTCATTTTTTATTTCAACAATGAGTAAGAATTTATTCCTTCATGCCAGCACTGAGTAGTACACTGAGTTTGGTTTTTACAATTTTATTGTGTATGTAGTTGGATCTCTTTGTGATTTTATCTTGAATTTAATTACAGTGATGCAGAACACTTAATTTTCATGTCCTTGATTGCCATTAAAATGTCTTCTTTCAGTGGTGTGTTTACATTTCTTTCCCATTTTGAACACAATTCTTATTTTCATTTGTAAAGATTTCCTTTTGTATTGAACATACAACTCAGAAAATATATGCAATTTTCAAATATTTCCCTATATAGTAGCTGACCTTTTGACTATTATTAGTGACTTTCATCTGGAAAATATTTTAATTTGACAAAGTATAGTTTATCCATTTTTCCCTTAGGGATCATGTAATTGATTTCTTCCATCAAAGCTCATTGCAAATCCAAAAGTCATCCTACTTTGTTTCACAGATTTCAGATTCAAGTGACTTTGTAATTGTGCAAATTGTGTCTAAGAAGGCCTGTATCGTGGCTACCTTTAGAAGGAAATCCTCATTTGTCTAATGCACCAAAATAAAAGTGTCATGACTTTAGGTAAATATTTAATGGCTAGATAATTGAACAGTTTATTTTTGTTTGTTGGTTTATTTATTTATTTATTTATTACCGGACTTGACATTTCACTTCTTGGTAGAAACACATCATTACTTTTGTTTTTTCCCCATTGCTTCTAGAGCATTCCACAGCAACTTAAATTAGGATATTAGTTGTCTAAGAAATAATTGGTAGAGCTATGCAGATTTCGACAGGTTTACTTTTTAGAGTGTTCTAATACTTCTTATAATGATTAATTAACTTAGTAGCAGTGGCAAAAGTAGTGCTTAGTTATGTGCACATGGTGGAATCTCCATATGTTAATTTCTCTGATTAATTAAATTTACTCTCAGAGACACTTTGGAAGGTGCCAGATTGATTTTGATGGTACCGCCTCTATTGAATAGGCAATCTTAAACTCAACCATGAAATAAAGATGGAAAGCTGTTCCAGTAAAGAGAGAATGTCTAAAGAGAGTCTACTTGGGTTTGTCAAGGGTAGAACTTGACAGACAGTAATATTGTTTCTTTAACTCTAATCAGGTAACAGTTCCTCTGTTTGAGGAGGTCAGGAGCATTTGTTTCATTATATTAACACAGCCTGCCACATAGCAAGTGTTTTGCTTGCGCTTAACTTTTATTTGAAATTCAATGTAATCTCAAGTGTGTACTTTCAGAATTTTATTACAGATGGCTCTTGTGGTTTAGAAACATTATAATAAAAAGAAGTAATATGCATTTTTGTGTGCTATCATCTATTCTGTTAGTCTCTGTTATGTCAATTATGACCCCAAATCTTATCATACTTATTAATAAGAGCCTAAGTAACATCCTTACCTTTGTTCCTCAAAAGATACATTAAAAACATGAATACCCAAATAGCTGTCCATGATATGTGGGCCAGTGCAACACACACACACACAGATATATATGAGTTTTTGTATATGAGTTTTATATATGAGTTTTATATATGAGTTTTATATATGAGTTTTCTGGGACTTTTATAAAAGGAAAGTATCACAAGTCAAGTGGCTTAAGCAATAAAAATGTTTCATTAGCCAGTTGCAGAGCCTACCATCAAGTCATTGGCAGGGGAAGAGCTAGCTCAGACCTGCTCCCAGCTTTTGGTCATTCCTTGGGTTGCTCCTTGGGTGGAGACAACATAACTCATCTTCACTTGGCATTTTCTTTGTGCATGCATTTGACTTTGCTTCTAAATTTCTGTCCCTTTGTGAGGATACTGGTCCCAGTGACTACATGTTAACTACATTAATTCTGTAAGCTCACAAATAGAAATAAGATCCTGATATCCTCGAGTTTAGGATCCAACATATTTTGGATGGGTTATAGCTCAAGCCATAACAATCATCCCTTTGGTGATCCAAAAAGTACTGTGTTTCGAATGGGATAACATATTTTCCAATCTGGACATCACTCAAATTCTTATTCATCCTATCACTAACTCTATATCAATAACACTTACCAACTCGGCATCCAAATTATTGTCTATATTATTGAAATCAACTGGGTGTGATTCTTCCAGGGTCAAAACTCTGTAACCATATGAAACCAGACAAATTCTGCTCAATCCATTATATTTAATGCTAAGGAATAATCCTTGTAAATGCATATTTTATTGAGTTTTGTGTATTTCATATAGTATATTTTAGTCAAATTTAGAGCCCCTCCCACAATGTGTCCCTTATATCTCTGTCCTAGTTTGTCTTCCATTGCTGTGACAAACACTCTGACCAACACCAACTTGGGGAGGAAAGGTTTATTCAGCTTACATCTCCTGGGTCACAGTTCATCACTCAGGGAGCCCAAGGCAGGAAATCAGGGCAGGAACCTGGAGGCAGGAGCTGAAGCACAGGCCATGGAGGAGTACTGTTCACTGGCTTGCTCCCCTGGCCCATGCCCAGCCTGACCTCTTGTACAGTACACATCAACCTGCCCAGGGTGGCACCACCCATAGTGGGCTGGGCCCTCCCACACTGCTCGACCATCAAGACAATACTCCACAGACGTGGCCACAGGCCAATCCAATGGAGCCAATTCCCCAATTAAGGCTCCCTCAACCCAGGTGTGTCAAGTTGACACTAAAGCTATCCAGCACAATTGACCCCTTGTCAACTTGACACACAAAACACATCACTATTAAACCATCACCTTTCCGTTCTTATCCCCAAAGTATGATGTTAACATTAATCACAACCTAAGACAGTACAACCCTCCTTAAAATGTCCAAACACTTAAAAGTTCAGTCTATTAAGAGTCTCTTAACTGTGGGCTGCTGTAAAATCCAAAACAAGTACTGTCTTATTTCAAAGGGAAGAATCAGGCACTCTCAAACAAAACCTAAGTCCAGCAAAGTAGCTCAAGGCTGGACACCTGGGATTCACTCATGATCTTCTGGGCTCCAAAGGGTCTCAGCAGCTCCCCCTCTCCAACTCTGCCATCCATGGCACATACAGCTCATCTTGCAGACCCAGGCCGACTCCATTCCACACCTGCCACTGCTCTTGGTGGTTGTCCCACGGTCCTGGCATCTCCAAAAAGCTGGAGTCGCCACTGAAACTGAGGCAGCACCTTCACCAATGGTCTCTTCTGACCTCTCCTGGTACAAAGCCTCAGCTTCTCTCCATGACCCCTGCAATCCTGGGGTCTTCACTGCAACCAAGGTGGACTTCCACCAATGGTCTTTCCTGACCTCTCACAGTGCCAAGCCTCGGCTGCTCCCTGTGACCCCCTCAAATTTCAACACCGGAACCATATAGCAGACTCTTACACGTTACCAAGTCCTGCTTCTGGCTCAAGATGGAGTCTCAGGCTCCTTCTGGATCACAGCTTCTGTGTGCTGACCCTGAAATTATTCCCAGAAGATTTCACCACAGTGATGCTGGTCTCTTGTTACTTACAGCTGATTTTTCAGCCCCAGCTAACCAGCATCGATTGTCCCAGTACAACAAAGATTTCACTTCAGGTTCTGATCTCTTGTTACTTACAGCTGATTCTTCAGCCCTAGCTGACCAGAACCCACAGATTACACAGTCCTGGTGATCTCTGCTCCCCTTTGAAACTAAAAACTTCACAAGCCAGGCCTCCATCTTCTACTACTCCTTCAGCAAAACTGCTCCAAGCTCCACAGCAATGATCTTTAGGCATTCAGTGATCTTCCCAGCCCAAAGTTCCAAATGCCTCCACAATCCTTCCCCAAAACACCAAGGCCAGGTCTGTCACAGCAATACCCTACTCTTCTGGTACCAGTTTCTGTCCTAGTTTGTCTTCGATTGGCGCCCAACGTGGGAACAGATTTCACACATTCTGTCATATATGTTAAGTGGTATTGGGTCAAGCATTTGTTCCCAGATGTCCCTCAGGGCAAGTTCACCCACTGAAGTCTACTCAGCCTATGTAGAGTGACTCACTTCAAGAAGATCTACACTCCCTCATCTTGCAGCAATCAATTGCCAATGCTTCCTTGGATGGGGTTGGGGCCTGCTGCCCATTTCTCCATTTCTATGCTGAGATTTTGTCTCATTGAGTTGGCATTGGTCTTGAGTATATTGCCACCATTGTTGCAAGTTCATATGAAAGAGTTCTCAGAAGATTGAAAGCCCATTTCCATATATTCAAGCACCAACACTGGGTCTTACAATTTTTCTTCCCCCAGCTTCTGCAATGGGCCTTGAATCATGCATGGGTGGCTGAGGTTTAATATAAGAGTCCCATCCAGGGACATGTTCTCTGCAGTCTCTATTCTCTAAAACTTGGCCAGTTGTGGTTTTCTGTGTGTATCACACTCTGTTGTATGAGGAAGCTTCACTAGTGAGAGTTGAGGGATGCATTAATGTTCTCTCTATACCCTGTTCTGCTATGTTCCATGAGCCTTAATTGTACAGGTTCTGCTGTAGATGTGTCATTTATGGCTGAGCATCTCTCAGACATACATTGTCTGTGTGTGACCAGTTGTGGAACTCTGTAATGGCCTCCATCTATCACAAAAAGGAGCTTCTTTGATGAGTGGTATATGGTGTACTTGTCTGCAAATATAATGATCCATATTTAGTATACAGTAAGAAATTTCATTTGTCTAGAGATATGACAGAGATAGAGTTTTCACTAGTATCTGTGTCCTCTCCAGCCATGTGCATTGGGTTATATTTAGAGTGCCACCCTATTAATAATGTGTTCCATCCTCCATAGCATCAAGAGTGTTTGTCCCATCCCCACACCAAAGTATTTACATCTTTTCTTGAAAGGTAGCAAAAGCGCAGTTTTGGGTTGAGTAGCTTTACAACCAATTTCCTTCATATAGACCCAAGGAAGTCTCACAGCCTTCTTTCTCTTGGCATCATCTTCTTTGTTGCAGCTGCCAAAATTTCTGTCAGGATGGTTAGGTAGAGTAACAATCCACATACCACATTTGCTTAATGTAGGATTTTATCATTATGTGTTTGGTTTCTCTCTAAAGCATACTTTCTTGTTTCTACTATAGTTAGGGTAAGAATTAAAAACAAGCTATTTCAATTCCATTTCGTTTTTTAATTTTTTAATTTTAATTTTTTGGTCTTTTTGAAACAGGGTCTCCCTGTAGCCCCAGCTGTCCTGGGACTCACTCTGTAGACCAGGCTAGCCTTGAACTCACAAAGATCCACCTGCCTCTGCCTCCCTAGTGCTGAGATTAAAGGCGTCCATGACCCCGCCTGGCAAATTCCATTTTATTTTTGATTGATAATATTTTCTGCACCTTTTTCCTCTCACATTTTGCCATAAATAATAGGTGGAAGCCAGGCCACAAGTTTGAAAATTTGCTTAACAACCTTCCCAATATTAAAGTCCATCAGGTATAAGTTTACTGTCCAGAAAATGTAGGAACACATTACAGCCAAGTATAGTACTATTTTATAAAAGAAGATTTCATTTTTTTAGTTTGAGCAGCATATCCCCCTTTTCCATCTCAGACTTCATTAGAAACATCTTTGGGATTCATATCTCCAGCAACTGCCACTGAGATAATTTTAGGAGTTTTCTATTATGCACTTTTAAGCTCATTTAGCCTCCATTCATTTTCTAATTATAAAACTATTTTCACAGCTTTTGGTATTCACTACAGCACCCCACTTTACTAAACCTGTACTATTCAGGGTGTCTGACAGAAAATAAATATCTCTCTCTCTCTCTCTCTCTCTCTCTCACACACACACACACACACACAGACACACACACACACACACACACACACACACGCACACACACACACACTCACACACACAAAGAGACATAGAGAGAGCCAGAAAGTTACTTTCTAAGAAACTGGCTGATACGGTGGATATGGATATAAAGTCATCAAGTTCAAAGGAAGGAAATTCAGGTGAGAATTGATGAGACAGAAATCTACAGAACAATAAATGGGAATATAGGCCGGTTTTTTATATTGTAAGCCTTCAGCCAAATTCCTTCTCTTAGGAGACCATTGTATCTTTATCTAGTTCTCACGTGAACTAGATAAAGCCCATACATATTACACAAGTAAAATACCCAAAGTCTACAGTTTAAAATTTTTAATTGCAACTAAAATATATATTTTCACAGCAACCTTTTTAACTTTTTATTACTATTATTTTATTTGCATATGTATGTGTATGAATGCATTGGCTACATGTATGTAAGTGTATCCACGTCTTGCAATACCTGCAGAGGTCAGAAGAGGGAATCTGATCCCCTGGAACTAGAGTTACAGATGGTTGCTAGCTGCCATGTTGGTGCTGGGAATTGTACCGAGATCTTCTGCAAGAACAGCCAGTGTTCTTTACTGCTGAGCCCCTTACGGAAGCATCTTCAGCCCCTTACAACAGCATCTTAAGCTGGTATTTGACTGAACAACTGGGTATCATAGCCTAGACGAGTTTACAAATAATATTAACCAGCCCACATTACAATAATTTGGAGAGTATACTGATTTTTTTTCAGCATAGAAATCTTAAATATTTCTTTTTTTTAATTTTTTTATTTTTTTATTTATTTCTGTATGTGTATGAATGTACTGTCTGCATGCAGGTCTGTGCACCTGTGTCGTGCAATGTCACAGAGGTCAGAAGAGGGTTTTGGATTCCCCTGGAACTGGAGTTCTCCTGGAATTGGAGCTTCAGACGGTTCTTGGCCGCCATGCGGGTGCTGGGGATCGAACCCAGGTCCTCTGTAAGAGCAGTCGGCGCTCTTAACCGCTAGGCCATCCCTCCAGCCCCCTAAATATTTCTATGAAATGAGTATGGGATGAGATCATTGGCTGAACTGGAGTAATAAAAATATCTAAACTACCCACAGTTAATGTTTTTTCCCCTTAATTGAGTAGACCAAGGCATATAAGCTGGGAACTAGATTTAGACTGCAAGTGACTTTTACAAGTTAAAAGTTTTGTGACTTTCAAAAATCTACTTAACCTCCATATCATTTTTAATTAGAAAAATGTAAATATTAATATTTTATTATTGGGTCATTTCAAAGGTTAAATTTGGTGATGTAGCAAAACTTCAAGGAATATAGACTGTATTAAAAATGCTCTTTTGATTCCTCTTATTTTAGATTCCGGAAATGAAATTAAAATCAGTAATTAAATATTTAGCAGGTTATTGTAAAACTTATACATTCCAAATACATGCATATTTAATGTTACTAACCACTTGGGTCAACAAATAAAAAATTAATATTAAAAGTTGAAGGAAAAGCAGCTGAGATTGATTTTTATTAATTATGATGATTTTCCTTTTTAAAGTCATTGAATATGCAATTTATTTGTTTGTTATAACATAGGAAACATTTGAAATTAAGGATTTAGAGGTAGACTTTTCTGAATCAAATGCAAAAGTAATGATAATATTAAACTCACTGCTAGATATATGTCAGAAATCTTGAAAATTCCTTACAAAATTTCTATAGATACTTTTGTATATTAGACTTCTTCTCATAGACAGAATTGATTCATTCTTAATTCTTAAATTTATTTTCAGGCAGACATTCTAGTTAAGTGGCCTCGGGCCACTATGAAGTGGAGTGCTGTTAACTAAGAAGACTCTTGAAACCTTTAGAAATTAGAACATATTTGAGAAAGCCTAGTGTGAATTTAACCTAAGTGTTGGTATGTTGCCAAGGAAGTGAAAAGGGTCATCAGGGATTCAAAACTCATAATAGTTGCCAACGATTAAATCATGACAAACAAAGACAAAAGGGAGACAACAGAACGCGGATTTATGAAAGCCATACTTCCAAGCCCTTCATCACAGAGATAGAATTCCTGGGGGTAATCTCTGGAATGTACTTGAGATGATTATTTCAAAAACTGCCTTTTCATGACTTTTTCAGAAACTGTTTTCCCAGGATTATTCTTACTCTATTTGACAAGTTAGCCTAAAGTTAAGAGGCTCAGGTAAGCTCAGGGTTTCAGTCTGGAGTTCATCGTTCCTGCTGCTTCTTATACTTGGTTTCTTGGGCCTGCAAATCAAACAGGATCTTTGTTCTTCTCCTTCCCTTCTCATTCATATCTGACATCCAATCCATCTGTGAATATTCCCACTCCTGCCTTCAGAATCTATCTCAAATTAAATCCTTTCCACCACTTCATTCTGTCACTCCATTCCTGGCAACCAGGCTTCTATCATCCTGCATGTGATTTACAGGAATTACTTCCCAACTGGTCTCTTGGTTTCTAATCTTAACCCTTCACAGGGCCTTTTTCATGTTAGAAGGCAATAAATTCAGGATTTTTTTTTAAATTCATGATTCTTTTTTTTTAATTTTATGTCTGTGAGTATATCGACTGCATGTGTGTAAGTGCACCCATGTCATACAATGCCCGAGGAGGGGCATTTGATGCCTTGGAACTGGAGTTACAGATGGGGTTAGCCACATGTGGGTCCTAGGACTTGAACTCAGGTCCTCTTCAAGAGCAGGCAGCATTCTTAACGGCTGAGCCATCTCTCTGTCCCCAAATTCATGATTCTTTATGGCATCAAATCTGATGGTTGGACTGCAGCCCTGCTGTTGGAGAGGGGTTCAAGCCTGATGCATGGGGAAGCTCTGATGCTGCTCTGGTCATTGGACTGCAAGATCTGATCCCTGGGCACTGCCATGACCTTCTTAGACCCCTGAGGGGACTGTCACCTGCCAAACCCAGCACCAATATCATTGCAGCAGTCTGGGGCTTTGACACCCAGCCTGAAGAAGTCTCAGACCTCAGCTTGACACTGGAATTCTTTGCCAGCCTTTGGTAGCCGCCCCAAGTAATTGGAGTTGATGGCAGGAAACGTGCTTACCCGCAGTCCTGGGACATTTGAGGAGATATCTGGCTGAGTCTGAGGGGAGTCCCTCTCCTGCCACTACCTCAAGTCTCACACTTTCTGAAAGGAGGACTGAGGAATTGTGTTTGGGATGCAGCATAGCCTTTTGGGAATTGGAATCACTGTTGAGCTCACCAGCTGATCGGGCCCCTCATTGCCAGCAGGCAAGGCCTCCAATCCATTTCTGAGAAGTGGAGCTGTGGCCCTTAGCCTATCAATCATTTTCAGCCAGCAGCAGCTGTGATGCTTACTCTCAACCAGTTCTGTCTCAGCCCTATGTCCACTGTCCCTGGAATGCCTATATTTCTCCTCTTGGAAGTCCTGGCCTACCTTGCATGAAGCCTTTGGGTCCGCAGGGTCCCCAGCAATGACGTCCTCCTCCTGTTATCCAGTGTGCATGAAAGGCGTGGCCTCTAATGCTTCTCAAAATTTCTGCTACCCTAGTGATCAGTACTATAAGCGGATGGGAAAAGGGGGAAATATCTTCCTAAAGCCTTTCTCTCCTCTGGGGCCCACTCACAGGATGCCTTTTTCTCAGGACTCTGACCTACTTCTCCATACCCTAACCAGAGAAATTAGACATGGAAGATGGAGAGCAAGCAGAGCCATGCAGAGAACTCATTTCCTTGGCATGAAGATAGGGAGGGACTAACAGGAATAGAAACACAAGTAGCTTAAATAATCCCTTAAACCCAAATGTGAGATAAAGAGGTGGGCATGAAGGGAGAGGGAAAAAGATACCCTCATCTGACACCTAGTAACTGGAACTGCCTGAGGCCAGCTCTACCTCTAGATCAGTGAGCTCATTAACTTTTTTTTTTTTCATTTTTTTTTTATTGATGCTTTGTGTATTTCATTCATCATTTTCCAATTCAGTTCAGGCATATTTCCCTTTCCCTTCCCCCCAGTTCATGAAAGGAGCTCATTAACTTTTTAAAAAATGTTTTAGATGGGAGCCGGGCGTGGTGGCGCATGCCTTTAATCCTAGCACTTGGGAGGCAGAGGCAGGCGGATCTTTGTGAGTTCAAGGCCAGCCTGGTCTACAGAGTGAGTTCCAGGACAGCTGGGGCTACAGGGAGACCCTGACTCAAAAAGACAAAAAATAAAAAAAAAAAAAATAATAATAATAAAATAAAATAAAAAAAATGTTTTAGAAACAATTTGTGTTGGTTTTCTGTCCCTTGCATAAAAGAATCCTGAAAAATTCATTTAAGAAGAGTAACGTCTGTTTTTTTTTTTTTTGTTTTTTTTTCATTTACATCAGAGAGTTAATGTGCAGGTGGGTAACAAGGTTTAAGGGAGGTACATGGCACACAACAGGGTGAGCACCCAATCATGCTCACGAACCAAAAAAGAATCAAGAGTAATGTCTTGATTAGATGTTTCCAATGTTCTTCCTTCTGAACATTTAATAATTTATGACGAGTGATATTACTTTCAAATCATAGGTATACTACCTTAGTAAATTTATTTAGAGTTTTCTTCACGAAGAGTAGTTAGTACTTTGTGTAAATGTCTCATTCAAAGGCTTATACATAAAGCAAATAAAAGTATGATAGGTTTTCTAGATTTCTCTGCACATAGGACCACGGAAGGGCTTTATTATACTACGTGACTTCCTGGTACAAAACTAAGTTTTAAATATCAAAACAGAGAAGTTAACTGGCTTTCTTCGGGCATATAACTATTTCACTTACTCATTGGCCACGATGACAAAATGAATAAAGATAGTAAATTCTATCACATGAAGCTTTGTCTCTGAGTCATTTCATAACACTAGACTGACTAGAAACTCTTCAATTTTCTCAAAATAAAGCTAAAGTTTTCATTAAGCTAGCCTCTTGGCGATCTAAATGTGCTAACTTTTCCAGACTAATTCTACTATGAATATTGACCAAGGTACTAGAGATACCTGAAAATGAAATCCTTCGCATTTTATTTTTTATTTTCACATATTTCCTTTGAGCATAATGTTCTTCTGAATTTTGTGCATTCTGTGATTCTAGTGGTACTGGAACATGGTAGCTATTGAAAAAATGGCTGCATAAATGGAATGAATTCATTTCTTCTGTTCTGTAGACATTTGTTACCTAGATAATTGAGGACTGAGAAAATTAGAGAGTATTTGTGAATTACCTTATGAAACACAAAATATTGTTCATTTGAAAAACAAATAATAGGATTTCTATACTTTTTAGGTTACATAAAGATTATGAGGCTTTATTGTCGTATTTAACACATATTCTTTGTTCTTCTTATTGAAGGATTCCCTGAACATTCTAAAGATCTAATTTTCTTATGCATATGAACGAATTAATCTCACTTTTCAGTATTTAGATTTACCATCATACCAACAGATAATGAATGCTCTGTGTACATCTCTTGAAAATAAAACATCAACCTACTTAGCAGTTTAAATTTGCTTTAATTCCAAATGTACTTATTACTAAGGGAAAGTTTAGGCTTGCACAGATTATTTTAGGTTTACCAATTACCATAAATTAATTGGATAAAAATTTTTTATTTTCTTTAACTTTGGTAAGATAAATGTATCACAGAGGGTCATTTTTTTTCTTGAGATCTCAGCCTTTTATATACTAAACAAGAAGGTTAGTAACACAGTCTCAAGTTAATTTATGTAGACATGTTTTTTTTTCTTCTGAAGGCACACTGTTTTCTTTCTATAAGTAGAACATCACATTTGCTGATTAGAGCCAGATAATCCTTGTTCTTTAGTGTACATGCTCAAGTCCCCAAAGGGTTTCATATCCACTTGTATTCTTGGTTCCCACTTCTACATGGAGCCTTTGGATATATATTAATTCCAAGTCTTTCAAGAAGTTCTGAAAATGGCTGGCTTAAGGACAGCATGCTGGAGTGAGGAAACTATACTAATCCATACCAGTGTTCAGGAAAACAGAAAAAATGAGAGCCGAACTTCATCTACTACTTAGAATTAGAATCCAGATTTCTAAGGAGTTGACAATGTACTGAAAATGAATAATAAAATTGCAGTTTGGTGGGCTGGAGAGATGGCCTAGTGGTTAAGAGCACCGGCTGCTCTTGCAGAGGACCTGGGTTCGATCCCCAGCACGCACATGGCGGCTAAGAACCGTCTGTAACTCCAATTCCGGGAGAACTCCAGTTCCAGGGGAATCCGAGACCCTTTTCTGACCTCCGCGGCATTGCACGACACGGGTGCACAAACCTACATGCAGACAGTACACTCATACATATACAAAAAAAAAAAAAATTGCAGTTTGGAAAACAACATACCACAAATTACCACTCATATTTGGTAAACAGAAGAATGTGCTTGGAGAAACTAAGTCAGAAAACATTAGCTTTCCTTTTAGTTTTGTCACTCAGTGGCTGCACCTTCTAAATTCCTCTGAGGGTGAACTTTCTCATAAAATAATGCTACTCACAGAGCCATTAACATATGTAAGTACAATAACACAACCCATTTCTAGACACAATGAAAGGGATCCTTCCATTTTCCAAATCAGCTGATATCTGGAAAATTATATTCCCAGAAACATTCAGTGGATAAGAGTGCTTCCTTTGCAAGCATAGGACTCGAGTTCAAATCTCTAGCATTCATGTCGCAAATTTGAGCATGTAATACTAGCACTAAAGGTTAGAGATCTACAGATCTCAAGGGGTTTTCGGCAGGCCAGTCAGCCTAGCTGAAAGGCAAGTTGACAGCTTCAGTTAAAGACTCTGTCTCAAGGCAATAAGGAAGAAATTTACAGAGAAAGATAACAGTCTGCTTTGACCTACTCATGAGTATTCTTAAACTCATATGCATGTACCACACACATGAACAGTGAACAGCGCATACATAACATACACCACACCACACACATGCACACACACACACACAAACACAAACACATAAATAAAAGTGTGTAAACTTATACTTCATCACTTTAAAAGACTTATTTTGTATGTATATCTCAGTGCCTGCATGTGTCATGTCTACCATGTTTATGCCTGATGTTTGTGGGGACCAAAAGAGGGAATCAGATCCTCCAGAACTGAAGATCTAGGTGGTTGTACATTGTCATATGGGTGTTGGGAACTGAACCTAGGTCCTCTGCAAAAGCAGAAAATGTTCTTAACACCTAGGCCATCTCTTCAATCCTGAAAGTATATTTTCATATATCAATTTAATCACCAAAACCCTAGGTTTGTTCTTGGTAATATTCTAAGGAATGTTTTTCTCCTATAGCACCTTTTCTCTCACTCTATACAATTAACCATTGTGTTTTCTTCCAGATAGTTTTTACCATCATTATGATTTTATAGTTAATATTCTAGATTCAACCATTAAATTTTTTCACAAGTTGCCTAATTTTATCCTAAAGATAATATATGACAAAATCCAGTCTTTAAAACAGACCTTCTGTGTACTATGAAAAGTGAACACTGGAACTGCAACTCAAAAGTTGCTTCTATCCTTAGCTTAACTGAGATAACTTCTTACATTCCATTTGCACATTAACAAAAATGGAAAGAGGATGTGAATAGAAGAATGAATGAAGACAGTGGAAACATAAAGGAATATTTGAAACAATTCAAAAGATGAAATTAGAACTCAATAAATGTGGTGGCGCTGCCGATATTTGTGGCAGGGCCCACTTAATCCTGGGATGACCCATGTGGAAAATACATGCAGGAAAGCACACCACATGTACACAGGTTGAGGTTCAAATGCAGAGATAGATTTTATTCCAACATGTCTGCTTAAATATCCATCATGACTCAATCCTCAGGAATGCTAAATCTTTTTGTCACTACACTCCACCCCATGGGTGTGGCCACGGAGGTCCCATTAGTTTAGAATGCTACCCATCTTAACTAAGTTTTCCCACAAATAAAGAGACTATCTGAAAAAGAAAATCCAAACTGAAATTAAAACTTGAAAAGAAAAACCCAGAAACACAAACAAAAAGCTTAGAGGAAAGAAACCAAAAGAGGTGGCGAAAAAGGAACAGAGACTATCACATCTTGAAGGCAAAGTTTAACCTATTTTTATTTTATGTGTATGAATATTATGTCTGCATATATGTATGTAAATGCACCCATGACATGCAAATGGAAGACAGAAGTGGGTGCAGGTCCTGTGGAATTGGAGTAATGAACAGTTGTTAGCCACTATGTGGGTGCTTGGATCCAAACTCAGGACTTCTTCAATAATAGCCAGAGCTCTTAAATACTGAGCCATCTTTCTAGCTCCCCAAAGAAAAGTTTATATCTAAAATAACCCAGGAATGAAATATCCAGGACCTCTGAGACACTAGAAAGAAGCCACACCTATGTATTATAGATAGACATTGAAGAAGGAGAAGAAACCCAGGTCAAAGGTACAGAAAATATTTTTACTAAAATCACAGAAGAAAATTTCCCAATTCAAGGATAAGAGATGCTTTCAAGGTATAAGAAGCATACAAAACATGGAGTAGACAGGACCAGAATTGAAACACATCTCACATAATAGTAAAAACAATAAACATATAGAATGAAAAAAAAAGATATGGAGAGCCCTGAGAAAGATTGAGTCACATATAAAGGCAAGCACATCAGAATAACAGCTGACTTTGCAATGGAGACTATGAAAGCCATGAATCCTACAACTCAGGAAAGAACTCAGATTCCAGCAAACGCATCACTTATACTTGAAAGGGAATGAAAAGCTTTCATGATAAAACCACACTTAAGGAATTTGTCAATGAAATCAGCTCTACATAAAATTCTCAGTGGAATACAGAGAAGATTAAATATACTCAAGAGGGCACAAAAAATAATTAAATTATCCCAGAACAGTCAACTAAAAGAGGGCTAAGAAAACAGCACATCTGCACCAATATAACACCAACTAATAAACCTTGGTCAACAACTCCCAATAATTATGGTCTCAGCTCCCTAGTAAGAAGACGACCTGGTCAAGCTGAATTCACCCTCAGCGATTCAGAAATGGGTAATATATATAGAATATATATATAATATAATATATATATATATATATAGAATATAAAACCAATAATGAAATCCATGTCATAAACAGAATCAAGTACAGAAGCCACATGATTATTTCATTAGATGCAGAAACATGAAAATGTTTCCTGAGAACGTCAACATAGCAAGGACACAAGACAGAGAACTCAATATATAGCAATTATAAACATGTTAAAGGAAAACAAAGAGGATACCAATGAAGACTGAATGAAGCCTGTGAAAACACCAACAGTTGAATGAAATAACCAAACAATTCAAAACATGAAATTAGAAATCAATGAAGAGGTATGTGATGGTTAATCCTGTAAATCCTGAGTTATTTGGGATGAACAAATATGGGAAAGAGATCTTCAGATTGGATTATCTCAAGCCAGATGACCCACCATCCCTAAATGTGGGCATTACCTTCTGATGGCAGCCAGTAAAAAAGGCCTTGGTAGAAGGGAGCTAGGCCTTTTTTTGCTGCTTGCCTTCTCTCTCACTGGTGAGTTTGTCTTGTTGCTCCGATTAACTCTTTGGATCCCAGTGTAAACTGAGACAGGCAGATCTCATGGAATCCATTGGCACTTCAGTACCAAATTGGTACTACTGATACACCCAGCCTCATAGACTGAGAAACTACCTGGATTCTCAGCCTCTCCAGTGTGGCGCAGCTATTGTTGGACTACTCGGACTCTATCCTGTGAGCAAATCTATCTATCTATCTATCTATCTATCTAGAGAGATTCATTCTACTGATTCTGTTTCTTTAGAAAACCCTGACTAATACAAGGTAAAATCTCTGAAGAAAAGCCAAACTAAAATAAGCACTTGAAATGAAAAACTCAGAAACTCAAACAAAAAGTTTACAGGAAAGAAATAAAAAGGAAGTGGAGTAAAAGGAACATAGACTATTGGACCTAGAAGACAAAGCTGGGGAAATGAATTAATAGAAGAACATTTTAAATCTAAAATAATTTAAGAATAAAATATGCATGATAAAGACAATATACACCATAGCCAACATCATTCTAAATGGATGTGGGTGTGCTTAAATTAGCATATGAATGTTCTAAAAGCAAGATATTCATATTCACTTCCTTATTGGAAGCAGTGACAATTGGTTCTGTTTGACATTGCAGGTGTGTTAGATATTTTAGGCCTCAAAGGGCAAGATGCTCTGATAAGGTAAAATTGGATCCAAGCTTATAGTTCCCCAATTCATGATGGAGAAACTGTTTGAACAAAGAATGGATGAGACTTGGCTCTAGAACACAGTCCAGTGAGAAATAAGAAGGAATAGGCGATTCTGAGTTGTAATCTACTTTGGACCTTAAATGGTAAGAGTCAGGCTGTTTTTTTACTTAAGTATAACTGTGATGTGTCTTAGCAATGTTGCAAGAAAATATAGCATGTTTAACACATGGTACTGATCAGACTAATAACTGCATGTAGAAGAAGGAAATTAGATCCTTCTCTTTCAGGATGTGCAGAACTCAATTCCAAGTGGATCAAGAATCTCAACATATAACTTGATAGCCCAAATCTGATAGAAGAGAAAGGAGAGAAAACATTGGGACTTATAGACACAGGAAAGGGCTTTCTGAACACATCTCCTGTAGTGAAGTCTTTAATTCCAACAATTCACAAATGAGAACTCATGAAACTAAAAAAGCTTCTTACAGCAATAGACACTATCATTTAAGTGAAGAGGCAACTTTGTAGAATGGGGAAAAGTCTTTACCAGTTATATACCTCTGATGGAGGTTTATTATCTAGAATATACGAAGAACTCAAAAAACTAAACATCAAAAAATAAACAACACAATTAAAAAATGGGGCGAGGAGCTGAACAGGAATTTCTCTAAAGATGAAGCACAAATGGCTCAAAAATACTTTAAAAATGTTCAACATCTTTAGCCATCAGGAAAGTTCAAATTAAAACCTCTTTGAGATTTCATCTTATCCCAGTCAGAATGGCTAAGATGCAAATAACAGACAACAAAAAAATGCTGGCAAAGATGTGGAGAAAGAAGTCTTATCCACTGCTGGTGGGAGTACAAACTATTATAGCCAGTATGAAGATCAGTGTGGATATTTCCATATTTCCATATGTGAATCTACCACTATAGAATCTTCTTAAAGTATATACATATACATTATAAAAAGAGATAAAAATAATTACTGTTAGGCAGGGCCTGGGCTTGGAGATCTAAAGATGGCGCCTACCACCCTTCTCTTCCAGTCAAAAGCCTACTTCATCTCAGGTAGCTGATGCAAATTCCCTTCCTGATGTCATCAGCCACAATGAGAGCACAGCCCAAGACCATATATGGTTATATTCCAGCCTCATGACGAAGAGTAAATACCCACTTTTTCCCCTGACACTGCACCAGTTTTGCCCTTACATGCTTTGTCTCACCACTATTACCTCATCTTCCTCTCCCCAGAACTTATAAAAGCCCTCATCCCCAGCCCAAGCATACTACTCCTCTGGCCTCCCTCTTTGAGACCAGTGGACCTGCCCTGCAGAGTGTCCTAATAAACCTTTTTATACTTTGTTAATCTGGTTTGATCTGGCCTGTTTTGTGTCGGGGGTGGGTGGGGGGGCTTTCAATTACCTTATAATATGGTAACATTCCTCTACTAGACATCCCAAGTTAAAAGTAAAAACTCAATGGATTACTTCTTTTGACCCCCATTTGGCTTGGAACCTGCTATGCAGACCAGGCTGGCCTCAGTCTCACAGAGATCCACCTGCCTCTGCCTCCTGAGTCCTTGGAACCTCACACAAAAGTGGCCATTGCCTCTGCTCTGGGGTGCCTTTGAGAACAATACTGTAAGACCCTTTTACTAAAGAACAAACAAAGAGAAATAAAAATTTTCCTCTCTACTGATCAGTTTTCATAGTGCTGGCATATGCTGTGCAAGCTATCTGAATTAATTAATAAAATTAATCATCAACTTTATTCAGCTATAAATTCTGTGAGCTACAACAACTGTCCTGGCAAAATATGCCCATTGGTAAAATAGTGGCATGAATATTATGGGAGTAAACAACCACTTTCTAATTGGATATAAGATGGAGTCCATTCCTGACACTGATGTCAGGCCAAAGAACCAGTGGCTAGACAATCACAGTCCATAGAGGAGACTGTTATTCTGCTAAACAGATATAATATTAAACCGACTCCTAGTGACTTATTGTTATACCCATTGATTCATGCATCCCTTACCTTTCACCAGAACAACTTCTTAAGCAGCAGGTGATTAACACAGAGACCCAGAGCGTATCTGCATGCAGAGGATAAGAGGTTGCAGAGAACTTATCCCTGAGTAGGACGCCTGTATCAAAGTCTGCCACCCAAGGTTCAGGGGTCATTATGCAAGAGGGTTAGAAAGATGGTAAGAGCAAAAGGTGGTGGGTGACCAGAAGGAAGTAAAGATTTCCACACAGCCGGGAAGTTACTCAAACGAACTCACAGCAATGGTGGCAGCATGCAGGAGTCCCAAGTAAGCTCAAACCCGATGAAATCCCAGCATAGATAAGGGAGAGATAGCCTAGCGGTTAAGAGCGCCGACCACTTTTACAGAGGACCCGGGTTCGATCCCCAGCACCCACATGGCGGCCGAGAACCGTCTGAAACTCCAATTCCAGGAGAACTCCAGTTCCAGGGGAATCTGACACCCTCTTCTGACCTCCGCTGCATTGCACGACATGGGTGTGCTACAGACTTTGCATGGCAGCAGTAGTATCATACACATACAGTGGAAATAGATATGATAAAAAAAAAAAAAAAAAAAAAAACAATCCCCAACCCTGCCTGAGAAATTACTGATAATGGATGGCTGCTTGAAGGGGGACACTCAGTGTCATTTAAGGTTGAGTCTTGATAGATTAACCTCTCTCTGAAAGAGAGAAAGAGAGAGAGAGAGAGAGAGAGAGAGAGAGAGAGAGAGAGAGAGAGATACATGAAGCTGGCCAGAGAGTAGTACAGGGATTGTAGCTAAAGATCTAAATACAATCAAAATTACATTGTATGAAATTTGCAAAAATTCAATTTAAAAAATCCAGAAAAAAGCCCTGATATAATTTGGTTACATAGTTACCACTCAACCTTATATCCCCTAAAAGTGCCCTAAAGTAAAAATAAACAAATATAACATTCTACCTCAAATAATAACATGGTAACCCTGAAGGTGTACCTTGATTATTGACTTGGTTGTGCAGGAAGAAGGCTAGAGGATTAGTAAAGCACAAACTTGGAGGGTTTTGAGGGCATGTCCAGAAGATAAGAAGGGCTTTGATGAAATCCATGTTTTAATCCATTAACAGACTTAATAGTCTATGGGCGCCTGCTAGAACTGTGAAAGGGTTGCTTACTTGGAGGAAATGGGATGGCTTTGCTCTCTGGCAAGGAAGAAAAACAAACAAACAAACAAACAAAACCCAATAAACTACCTTGTTCCAATTTCCCTCCTTTCTGGCTGCCAGGAAATAGCAGTGTCAGCCACACCCTCGCACTCCCAAGGTGCCCTTCCTACCTCAGGCCCTAAAGCAGATCTTGGACTGATAACTTAAGTCCAAGTAAATCCTTCTTCCCTTCAGGCTTTTCTGTCAAGCATTTTGCCACAGTGATGAAAAGTCCAATTCAATAACCTTTGATGTCCTCAAGAAGTATAAATTGTGTGGAAACTGTGTTCCATAACAACAATGAATTAATTGCCAGTAAAAAAAGTGATTAATGTTTTGGTCATTCTTCAAATCTCAGCTTACCTTCTGCCTCCTACAGAAGCATTTCCTTTTCTTCTTAAACTAGGTCAGGTAATTGTTCTAAATCATCAGAGGATCTTTGCCAAATACAGAGCTTGCTGTCACAAAAGCTACTATCAGATTATTTGTTTTTTGCATGATTTACTGACTGCCCTATAAAATCAATGGCAGCAGAAACCATGGTTATTTAATAAATCTTTAAAACTTTATTGTTTTAGAATACAATATGTGCATACAACTTTAACATATATGAAAAAAGCAATTATTTAAAGAATTGTTGTTTTTGTTATTACTGAAAATAGTTCACAAGGAAATGAAGGGGTAAAAATACAGTTCAGAATACTTAAATATAGAACCAAGCAATCTTTAAAAGTTGACACATCAGCATCTGTCCAATTATTAAGAATTTCTGTATGCAGACTGGAGATGTAGCTCAGCAGTTAACAGCACTGCCTGCTCCAGCAGAGGACCTGAGTTCTATTTCCAGCACCCACAAGGGGGCTAACAGCCATTCATAACTACAGTTCTAGGAGATCTGACTCAGTCTTCTGTCCCCCCATGGGTATTGATGACACAGGTGCACTTCCATACATGCAGACAATATACTCATACACATAAAAATAAAAAATAAAAAATAAATATTTAAAAAATTATTTAAATATGCTATTATTGAATCAAGAAATACTATTTTGATTTCTTAGTTTTCTTATTAAAAATTTTACACCTTTTAAAAAACTGGCTTTTCCATATGAATATTTCAACTGTTAAAAGCTCCTTCAGGAATATCCTTGGAGTTGGGGAAGGAGGTGGGGGTGAGGATAGGATTTCTGTGCTATTCTATTTAAAGATTCTGAATGGGCAGAGAATTCTTCCCACAAATTGGGGCCCTCAATCTGATTAGCTGTAGAGGGAGTCTGTGACCTTTGGCACTATTGCTCACCCTGTCCTTAATCATCCTGTTTGGGTGAGATTAATAGTGGGGAACAGAGCAGAAAAACCAAGGGCAGAGCAGCCCATCAATCTTTGTGGACAGGAGCTTCAGAAACACAGCCGCCTTGGGAAGATGTGATATATGGATTTATCTTCTAGAGATCTTCTTGGCACAAGAGAAATCCCTGAGCATTAGTAGATAAAGAATGATAAAAATCCCCATTTCTTATGTTTTGAAACTCTTGCAGTCTACATGGGATATTTCTGTACTTCTTGTAGTCTGCTATCTGTAGCTGAGTGAAGATACTGAACATTCTCATGTAGCTGTGAAAAGTTCTGTAAAGATTGCATGGTGTGTGATCAACATATACAGAATATTGAATATCATTTACACTGCAGTAAGTTGAATAAAGGAAACCACATTAACAAAGCAAACTTCTAAATCTCTTTCCCAAAGTTCAGTATGTTTTGAAATAATAATTTGGTTCAATCTCAATATAACTTTCAGAAAAAAAAAAAAAAAAAAAAAAAAGACAAGGTGTATCTTGAATATTTAACTCAGAACAATTATTCATATAAACTGAAAATTATTTCCAAAAGTAAATATGAGATTCTGTCTTAATAAGAATAGTTAGTAGGAACTATTCTTACTCAGTTCTTAGTAAACCCTGTCAGAGTTCATTGAAACTAAACCTTCACTTGACAGGAAAAGATTGCTCCTAATGTTGATGGGTACATATCTCTGAACTGTCCAGCTTATCACACATGATTACAAGGCTTAATACAAAGTACTCAAATAGTCTTAAGAAATCACTTTCTGATGTTGATACTTAAGAATAGTTTTCCCTAGGCATCAGGTTATGGAGGGCCTCTTTCCTCACTTTTTTTCATGGAACATATTTCTAGCACTTATCTTTTCTTTCTTTCTTTCTTTCTTTCTTTCTTTCTTTCTTTCTTTCTTTCTTTCTTTCTTTCTTTCTTTCTTTCTTTCTTTCTCTCTCTCTTTCTCTCTCTCTCTCTCTCTCTCTCTTTCTTTCTTTCTTTCTTTTTTTACTTCTTATGTGTATGAGTGTACTGTCTGCATGTAGGTAGGTGCACCTGTGTCGGGCAATGCTTAGGAGGTCAGAAGAGGGTGGAGTTAAAGATGGTTCTTAGCTGCCATGTGGGTGCTGGGAATTGAACCCGAGTCCTCTGCAAGAGCAATCAGTGCTCTTAACTGCTGAGTCATCTCTCTAGCCCCCCTCTTTTTTTTAGCACTTATATTTTCTACTTATATTTGCTTTTAGTTGCATAAGAATAGGAGTTAAAATTACTGGTAACAGATCCATAACATTCTAGCTATGAAGCAACATGTAATTGCAACTAAGATTATTGCAGTTGATTAACACAAATGGGGCAGAGTATAATTCCTGATTTCTTCATTTTATGGTAGACTAGAAACATGAGATAAATATTATTACATAATATGACAAAATACATTACAACGTAAGTTTCTTGGAGTTAAAATTGAACTTTGTTTAAAATATGTATGAGATGTTTATTCTCAAATTTGCTTATGATACACAACAAAACATGTTTGATTAAAAATTAAACATCTCATCAAATGTCTCTGGCAGAGGTTATGCAAATGATAGTACTGATGTGAACATTGAATTCATTTCTGCTTTGATCAAATTGACACAAGCTAAAATTCTTCCCAATTAGATTTCAGTCCTTTAAAGAAAGTCATTCGAATGAAAATGATTTTTGTCATCCTTTGCCTCCTCTGTGCTTTGTCTAAGTTATAGTCAGAGCCAAAGGGTGAAAAGATTATGTTGTTACAATCTTTTTGTTTCTTCTGGAGGGAACCTTTTACCCAAAGGGAAGATATAGGTTCAATTGCATTTAGTTATGGGAAAACATTGATGTTGGTCCTAAATAAATTTTCTATGAGAACAACTTTTATAGAACTATAATTACAAATTACAAATGAATTTAAGAAATTTCACAAATCATAAAATAATGGAAAGAACAAAGAGCAGGGGGAGGGGTTGCAAAGAAATTTCTCTAAAGATAATTTAAATATGGTACTACCAGGATTGTGTCTTAAGCAGCTAATTTATGTAAATGGATCTTTCTTCCACTCCCCATTTCATGCACTGCCCTGCCACTTCTACTCAAACGCCTAAAATATTTATTTTAATAGGCAAAATTAGAGGCATTAAGAAAACAAAACAAGGGACTGGAGAGATAGCCTAGCGGTTAAGAGCACCGACTGCTCTTGCAGAGGACCCGGGTTCGGTCCCCAGCACCCACATGACGGCTGAGAACCGTCTGTAACGCCAATTCCAGGAGAACTCCAGTTCCAGGGGAATCCGACACCCTCATCTGACCTCCGTGGCAATGCATGACACGGGTGCACAAACCTACAAGCAGACAGTACATTCATAGACATACAAAAATAAAAATTAGCTGAGCGTGGTGGCGCACGCCTTTAATCCTAGCACTTGGGAGGCAGAGGCAGGCGGATCTTTGTGAGTTCAAGGCCAGCCTGGTCTACAGAGTGAGTTCCAGGCCAGCTGGGACTAAAGAGAGACCCTGTCTCAAAAAATACCAAAATAATAATAATAATAATAATAATTAAAAAAAATTAAATTAAAAAAATTAAAAAAATTAAAAAAACAAAACAAAACAAAATAATTTCTAAAGTGGACAGTGTAAAGAATTAGGAAAAACTCTTGCAGTACTGAAACAAATAGATGCAAAATTTGTACAATAAGTGAGGAAAACTGTGCTGGGTACTTTTTGTCAACTTGACACATACTAGAGTCATCTGGGAAAAGGGACGCTCAACTGGGTGGTATCCATCACAGTATCCTGTGGACGAGTCTAGGGGGGCATTTCATTGATTGCTGATTGATATAGGAGGACCCAGGTCACTATGGCAGTGCTATTCCTGGGCAGGTGGTCTTGGCCTATATAATAAAAATAGCTGAAGCCAGGCATGGTGGCGATAGCCTTTAATCCCAACACTTGGGAGGCAGATGCAGGCGGATCTTTGAGTTCAATAGCAAGCTCCAGGCCAGCTGGGACTAAAGGGAGATCCTGTCTCAAAAAGACCAGGAAAAAAAAAAAAAAAAAAGGAGCCGAGAAAACCATGGAGCAAGCCAGTAAGCAGCTTTCCTCCATTCTCTTTGCTTCAGCTCTCGCTTTAGGTTTCTGCCTTGAGTCCCCTCTCTGACTTCCCTCAGTGATCGATTGTGACCTGGAAATTATAAGTCAAATAAGCCCACTTTGCTTTTGGTCATGGTTTTACCATAACAATAGAGAAGCAAAGTACGGCAAATGTAAAGCACAATATATTGGTAAGTTTTCTGTTACTATAAAAGAATGCCCGTAATGAGGAAGTTTTAAGTATAGAAAGTCTTATTTTGGTTGATTATTTCAGAGTTTGGTCCATACTACTTGGTTTGGTTGTTTGGACCTGAAGTGGGATAGCACATCTTGGTAATGGCATGGAAAAAAATCTAGTCATATTATGGCAGCTGGGGAATAAAGAGAGAGGAACAGGCTGGAGTCCTAATATCCCTTCAAAGGCATACTCCTAGTGACCTAACTTCCTTTGTCTAAGCTCCACCCTGAATAAGTTTCTATAGCTCCTAACAGAGCTTTTAACTCATGGTCTTTTGAGGACATCTGAAGCCAAAGAAACATTAATTAGAGTTTGAAATATCAGAAAATAATGTATTAGGGGCTGGAGAGATGGCTCAGTGTTTGAGAGCACCGACTGCTCTTGCAGAGGACATAGGTTCGATTCCCAGCACCCACATGGCAGTTAAGGACTGTCTTTAACTCCAGTTTCAGGGGAGTCTGACGCCCTCTTCTGACCTCCACAGCATTGCATGACACGGGTGCACCACCCTATCTGCAGACAGTGCACTCATACACATAAAAAATAATAAATATATTTTAAAAAGAAAGAAAAGTTTAAAAAATAATGTATTAGCATACTGAAGGAAAGTAATGTAGTTTCATGATAGGATTTGGTATCATTTGTAGCAGAAACATAAGTAAATTAAAATATTTTTGATGACATAATTGAGGTGATATTTAACAAATTAAAAGGTTGAAGATAATTGACAGAAGTCCATAGCAAGGAATAGTGAGGCTTGTTTGTCTACAGTCGTGCATTCCTAAAAGTGATTTTTCCCTTCCAATACTCACTTGGTGTGAAATGTTACCTATTTGGAGTCCAAAGGAAAAAGAGAACCTTCTGAAAGTTCATCTATTTGATATGGTTATCTGACTCCTATTGTAAATGACTCTAAAATTCAAGCAACTTACATTATTATTATTACTAAATTTTTCACACAGACAGTAACCTAAAAGAGGTTTCCTTGATCGCTTCTTATGCACCATTCTTTTTTTCAAGTTTGTTAGGATTATCAGCTCCTGTTAGTTCTCAGAACTTGTTTAAATTAAGTTTCTAATAAGGGAAAATAATGGATTGTGAATGGAGAATTATTGACCATATTTTAAAAGTTTGGTTTCCCCCTTTCCACTCAGATTCCATTATATAGAACTTAACATGATAGCTTTCACGTACAAGAATGGCTGGGACACATTGTTTTGCTGTGTGTTCAAGTGGAACAGAAATTGACTTAATGAGCCAATACTGGAGTACTTGTACACACAGACAAATCATGATATAGAAAATTCAGCTTCTTATTCTTCATAGATAACAATAAACTGATTTTTATTAATAAAATGGCATAATTGAAAAGTTTAGGTTAATTTTATGTTTGTGAATTCAAATTTCATATCATTTATTTACAGAATTAATTTTTCTCATAATAAATCCAGGATGCCATTTATGAAAAATAGTTTACATTTGTGTAAGAAATTCATACTGGAGCTAAAAGTAAGCAAAGTAAATATTCTAAAATATTAAGGAAATAAAGATGTATTCCATTTTGATTGCTTGCGATTTCACATGTGACTGGAACGTGTCCTGATCAAGTCGACTCCCATTCCTTCCACTCCAACGCTGTTCCATCTCTCTCACCACTACTTTTTCCCACCTTCATGCAGAGTCTAATTAAGTCAGGAGTTGGGTGTGGGGGCGCACAGATTTTCAAAGTCACAGTGTTTATGCTGGATACAAGAAGACCAAATATCTCACAGAAGTTGCTCACGTTTCTTCTCACATTAATATTATGGTTTTCAAGCTTTTCAAAATCTGTAGTTACAGAGAGTTTGGTTTACCATGTTTATGGTAGCATATATTATGGGAAATTTGTTTAACTATGCATATTAAATTTAAAATCTTTAAGGATCTTTAGCAAAGATGTAAGGCACATTAAAACTGGTCGGGGCCGCTGCTGTTCCAGTTCACAGTCCTTCCCCACTGAGTAAGGGACAGATGGACTGAGGCACCTTCAGTGTCACCGAGAAAAATGCGTTTATTGCCAATTATGAAAAAACTTAACTGTTTCACTAATCACAGAACGGTTTTTATTTTAGGAAACAAATCCATATGCAGTAAATTTCAACTTAAGAAAAAGTTTCACCGTCTAAATCGTTAGAAACTCCATTTAATTCTGTCCTATTAGTCTTTTTTTTACTGTGAATTTTCCCCAATTTTCAGGATCATGGGCTTTCCTATGGATAGTTTCAGACGTCTCCTTTTGCCTGAACTATAATGATGGTTATTTAGAAAGCTCAGTATCATCTATACATAAAAGTTATTTGGAACTAATATTTACATGTACAGTTTCCAAGCATGTAAAACTCAAATCTGTCACAACTGCAAACATGTATGAGCAGTGGCTCCTCCTTTCAAAGTAACCAGTCATTTTTCGTTACATTTAATTAAAAGTTGATTCCATTTATTGAATTCTTTTCCTCTAATATCAAGAAACTCAAGAATTTCTTGGGGTATATCTTTTATGTAAAAAAAAAAAACTAAAGGGAATTTTTAAAAATACATTTTGCCGTGTATGCTTTCATCCTAGCACTCGGAGGCAGAGGCAGGTGGATCTTTGTGAGTTCAAGGCCAGCCTGGTCTACAGAGTGAGTTCCAGGACAGCTGGGGCTACAGGAGATCCTGTCTTGAAAAGAACCACCCCCCCCAAAAATACATTTTTCTACAAGGACTCTTTTGGTTATTAACATGAATCTAGTCCAGTCCTCTTCATAATCAGTCATGATCTAACAGTTATGAAATATTTTCTTTCCAGATACATTCACTTTTTTTTTTTTTTTTGCTTTTTGAGACAGGGTCTCCCTGTAGCTCCGGCTGTCCTGGAACTCGCTTTATAGACCAGGCTGGCCTTGAACTCACAAAGATCGGCCTGCCTCTGCCTCCCAAGTGCTAGGATTAAAGGCATGCGCCACCACACCCAGCTCTAGATACATTCACTTTTAAGTGAGGTATGAAGTGTCTTAAGCTTTGTCGGAAAAGATGTTGAGATATATGTGTTCTCTTGAGTTAATCTGTACTGCTCTAAATGTTCTGTGAAATTTATTGATTGATAACTAGAAGAAAAGTGATATATCATTCTTCTCACATGATTCATGAAATGAAGCTTCTTTTATTATGTTAATCCAAATAATCTATTAAGTCTAATTTTCCCATGGAAATTGAGTATATTCTAGATACAAAGGAATGCCACATATTAATAGAAATACAATGAGCCTTAAAATGATCTCTGCAAACAAGAGGATTCAAGATCTGCTTTATGACATTATACCCTTTTAAATAAAACTTGCTAGAATACTATTTTTTTCAAAGCCAATTTTTAGAATACTATTTTTGAAACTTTAAAGACTAAAAATCTTAGATCCAATCTGACACAGCTCTTATGTATTAAATTTGGGATCTAAACTCCATATTTTCAGACAAGACTTTAAGCCCTTTCTACTACATCTGGTGAACATACAGAGAAGGAAGTTGGGAAGTACAATGTGTGCACAATTTTAATGCGTACTGCAGAAAGTTTACGATACTTATTTTAATTCCTCCCGTTATGCAGCAAATGTAACATCCCAGGTAGCTTTCATAAAATTAGAGAAATCTCATTTGAATGGAGGACAAAAGAAAAAATAGGATGGCTACATATTTTAAAGTAGACCAAATTAATTGTTCTTTCCTTTAAAAGTATATAATAAAATACTTATTTTTAGATCCTGGTATAGCCATTTTCTCATAGGAGAAAGATATTTAATGTTATATTGTTATGGTATCACATGCTGAACAGAGAAAATTGGTGTAATTTACTTCATGTAGGAAGCTATTAAGACTCTTTGCTTAAGAACATTTTTAAAGTGACAACTCTTTTTTTAAAATATTAAAACGATCAATTGTTTTACAGTCTGACAAGTCAGAGTTAAATGATAGTTAATAACATGCTTTCAATAGAAAAAAGACACAAAGTACTGTACTATCTTTCTTATCTTTTCATGTTAGCAGGGAGTAATTTTCCAGTTCCTTTCAGTCTCCACCCACACAAAAGTAAAGGTTCAAAATAAGGTTGAAAAATCAACAATATTATTACACTACAATTTGGTCCTGGGGAATGTACTACAGGGACCGATTCTATCTGCTGAACATATTTCAGATATCCATGGTAGTTGAGGTTTAGCAATGGGTGTGGATATCACATTTCTATATAGCTATTGTTTCTTTATTTCCTTTAAATAGCTATCTTAAAAATAGAGAGGAATAAACTAGTAAATATTGCTATGGAGAGAATATTTACTGGGAGAGGAGGTCAAACTTTGCACAGTGAAGATCCTCATCATTCATCATTTTCAATTACTTTCTTGTTCCCCAACTGTATTACAACCATTCTTTTTGCAGGCTGGACATAGGACTTTTGAATTCACTTTGTCCTCTTCCAGGAAACTGCTCATAATCTTGTTTGTCCTACAGATAGCTGATTGGTCATTTTCCTTTCAAAGGAGCCATTTCTAATTTCTCTGACTGTGATAGATCCTAGGCACATATGCCACTATCGGGATATTATTAAGGATATAATTTTATTCTCTTTAATTAAAGCTTTCCTTATGATTCCTATATTATCTCTACTTTAGCATAAGTCGCCCAAGAACCTTTACTTGACAAAACCTGCCTATGTTAAGATGCTTCCTACGTTATTATTACCTCATTTTTTATTTTCCTGATAATTTGTTACCCTAGTTGCTTTACAAAGGAACAATGTCTCTAGCACCATTTGGTTGACATTTTTCCTTTTTATTTTTATGTGTATGAGTGTATTGCCTATATGTGGGTAATCACATCTGTGTCATGTAATGCCCTCACAGGTAAGAATAGGGTATCAGAACTGGAACTGGAGTTATGGATGGTGCTAGCCATGGTGGGTGCTAAGAATATAACCCAGGTCCTCTGTAAGAACAGTCAGTGCTCTTAATTGCTGAGCCATCTCTCCAGTGCCTTGGTTGTGATTTTTAAAAGTGATTAAATGCAACTTGTATTGTGTTTTGGTGTTTTTCTGGACTGGAGAAAAAGAACCTGTTAGTATTACTGAATGACTAAACATTACACTGAAGTTTTCTAGTATTTTTATTAGTAAATATATTAAATGTTTGACTTATCCAAATAATATTGCATAATGAAGTAAATTTATAAACACAAATTCCTCTTCAATAATAAAAATGTGGCTCTTCCTTAGCAGTGATGACCTCTACATGCTTTTCAGGATGATAACTCCTAACCAACATCAGAGTACTTCTCTTTCCTAAGCTTATCGTTCATTATTTTATATATTTCCCTTTTTATATATGTATCTCTTAAGCTTATGGCTTTGCTGGAATCTTTTCTCACACAATCTTAACACCTCAACATATTTTTCTCTCAGAGTTACTATTTGGGTTCACCTATGTTTTTATGTTATTTTATGTCTTCATCAAAATTAGGATTTTTCTCATTTTACAGCTTCACACATTATTGTACAGATTGCCTTATTTCACAATAATAATGCACGTTTCCAAATAAGGAGGCTGCTATTTTTATGTGCATGTTTTTCTCTTTCATGTATAAGCGGATCATGTGTCAGCTTGACACATTTGGGTTAAGGGAACCCCATTTTGGGAACTGGCTCCATTGGACTGGCCTGTGGCCATGTCTGTGGAGTATTTTCTTGATTGTTGAGCAAAGTGGGAGGGCCTAGCCCAATGTGGGCAGTGTCACCCCCGGGCAGGTGGTTCTGTAATGTATAAGATAGCAAGTTGAGCATGGGCCAAGGGAGCAAGCCAGTAAGCAGCATTCCTCCACGGCCTGTGCTTCAGCTCCTGCCTCAGGTTCCTGCCCTGAGTTCCTACCTTGGGCTCCCTCAGCGATGAACTGTGACCTGGAAGATGTGAGCAGTATAAGCCCTTTCCTCTCCAAGTTGGTATTGGTCATAGTGTTTTGTCACAGCAATTGAAGAGAAACTAGAACACTTAGTAATGTTTATTTTTAGATTCACGTTGATACTTTCAGTATTTGAACTAGGGATTCAATATGAAATATAATTGGCCTAGGTGAAAGTTGCCCTTGTCCTTGAGCTCATACCTGAGCTTGTTCTTTGCAATCACTTTTTATTGAGTCTGGCATTTCCTCTCAAACTATACACAAGAACGACCCCATGAGACACCAAGATTTTGATGTCTGTGTCTGATGAGAACCTTAAAGCCCTGGATCTGCAATACATTTCTGCTAGCATCAAATCAACCTCAGACAATAAGGAGGATACCCAGAGGGTGACAATAAAAAGAATCATAACTTCCCCTCAAAACAGCCAACAGAGATTTTCAGTCAGGTTCAAGGAAGGCAGATGACTGAGATCACTTGCTTAATAACAATGCCTCTTTGAGGTGATATCACTAAGGAATTTTCCAAAGTTTGCCTGTCCTGTCAGCAGCACTGGTTGAGTCATTTCTCTGAAGTTTTCCTACTTATTACAGAAACAATGGTAAATAAGTCAGATTGAGTCTGATCCTTTCCTAATAGACAAGATCAGAATGATACATCACTATTGTGCATAAAATCTTGCCAGAAGTAGAAATATTTTTAGTTTAATATTTTGTGATTCCTCTCTAAAACAATTGTAGTTTGGGGAAATTAGTTAAGTAACCTCTAATAAAATTACACTTGAAAATTGCCATGAATGTATACATATATATATATATATATATATATATATATATGCAAGTTTTCTCATTGGATGACTTTAGTATTAAAAAAAACTACCATCAAGCAGGGAAATTATTACAGACTTTAAAAAGTCTTCAAACCAATCTGTTTTTAAAATTAAAAAAGAAGCATTTCTTGACAATTGTGTAGCAGTATAATTGTCAACCTTGGAAATTATGTAAAGGTACTCTATTTCTTTATTTGCTTTAATTTTTTTAGCTCTTCCAGCAACCCAGCATCATCTTGGCCTCAACACGGGGTTTCTTTCATTGGTAGGAGAAAGGACTGCGCCAGACTCAAGCCTAAGTCTAAAATAGTACACCGTGCTTCCAGGTGCTTTCTTGAACTCTTGACATTAAATGAGAATATGCTCTTGCTGTTCCTATGAAAATCAGAAAAATAAAATACAGAGCTTGTCCTTCTGATGAGCAGATGTTCACTGAAAAACACAGCTGTCCCAGTCACTGCAGCCTGTAGCTATGTTGCCCAGGTGAGCTTAATCAGCTGAACTCAATGACTTTTTGAAAATGGTTATTCCTGCAGATCATTAAAGATATTGTAGGAATATGAATACGATGTTGTTATGGAAACAGCTAACCTATTTGGAGAGATTTGCACTTTGGGAAATTAATAAACATGTTCCTTACACGACAAATATTACTTCACACTTTTTGTTTCTCTCTCTGCCTGTCATTGCTAGCCTAGAAGAATAATCAACGACAACAGTTGACCCAAGTGACGTATCATCAAGGCAGCTACATGGTGTGCACATGAATACGAATCAACTGCCTAAAGTACCTACCAACTCATGATTATATGCATGGGGCAGGGACATGACAAAAGGCTTACTTTCCTCCTCAGCTTCTGTTAGGCTAGAAATAATCACTGAAACTATCCTTCGACACTGCAGATGTCTGGTCTCACTTCATCTGTAGGCTCCACATTCTTTTCCTATTTTCTTAATTTTAGTCAGTGAGCCACATATCCTTGTGTGTTTCTCAACTTCAATACTGAAAAAACAAAACAGCCCTAAGTGATACATCTAGGGTGGAACCTCTACACCTAAGGCTCATGGAAGGTAGTGGAACAGGGGTTAGAGAGAATACTAATTCATCTGACTTGAAACAGTGAAGCTTCCTCACACAACGGAGTTCTATGAACACAGAAGGCTGCAACTCCTTATGTTTTAGACAATGAGAGACTGTTAGAGACAGGGTTGGTACATGAATGGAAGCAGAGACTTTCTGGCCTCTGGGCACTTGCTCATGAACTTGTGACAGTAGTGACAGCATGTCCAAATCTCATGTCAACAAAGTCAGATAAAAACCCAACATAGGGGCTGGAGAGATGGCCTAGCGGTTAAGAGCGTCGACCGCTCTTTCAGAGGACCCGGGTTCGATCCCCAGCACCCACATGGCAGCTGAGAACCGTCTGAAACTCCAACTCCAGGAGAACTCCAGCTCCAGGGGAATCCGACGCCCACTTCTGACCTCCGCGGCATTGCACGACACGGGTGCACAGACTTGCATGCAGACAATACATTCATACACATACAGAAATAAATAAAATTAATAAAAAAAAATTAAAAAAAAAAACCCAACATAGACTGGAGAAAATGAGCAGCAGGCCCCAACCCTAGCCAAGAAACTATTGGCAAATGAATACTTCAGGGTGAGAGAGAATAGATTTTCTATGGGGAGTGACTCTAGATAGGATGACCAGACTCCACTCGTTGAACTTGCACCGAGATATCTGGATACAAATGCTTGACAGCATAGGACTTAACATATATGACGGTCAGCTAAAGGGGGTTGGGAAGGAGAGGGGAGTCTAAATATGATTGATGTTTTATATGAAATGCATAAAAACTCAATAAAAATAATAAAAGATTAGCTGAGGGCAGCTAACTTGATAAACAACAGGGGTTTGGAAGAAGTCCAGTCATGTTGGCACCCATTTGTAATCCCAGTGGTGGGAGGCAGAGACAGGAAGGACTCTGGAGCTCCCTGGGCAGCTAGCCTAGCTTGCTTGTCAAGTTCCAGGCCAGTAAGAGACTCTGCCTTTTCAAAAATGGAAAAAAAGAAAAGAAAGAAAAGGAAAAGGTACCACGCCCCAGGCCAGGTTGTCTTTTGGATACTATATCCATACGTATATATGCACATGTGTACGTACATCCACATGTGTGCCTGTGTACACATGAACATAAATACATGAGAGGGAGAGAAGCTTTGAAATTTTTGAGACTTATTACTTAACAGAGTTAAGTGTAAATTAACAGAGATTACACAGTGGATAGTGGGAAGGTATGTGGGAGAGATGATGCCTTTAACAGGAACCCAGAGAACTAGTTACATACTAGACTTGCTTTCATACAATGTTTCTTATGATGGCATGAGTAACTCACGAGAGCTATCCTAATTCCTTTATGGTCAGCTTCCCCAAAAGTGCTGATCTTTTTTTGTGAAAGAAAGGGACAAAAGTGCTAATCTTTTTATGTGAAAGAAATGGATGTGTGTGTGTGTGAGTGTGTGGGGTTGTCAAAGGAAAGCTCCGAGTTTCAAACTTGCCTTCCAAGTTTCTTAGACAGGTCTCAGTGCACCACTGCACACATCAGGCTAGCTGGCCCATGAGCTCCTATGAATTCTCTTGTCTCCACCAGCCATTGCACTTCAGGAATGCTGGAGCTGTAGATGTACACCACTGCATGAGGGATTACATGGGTTCTAGAACCTGAACTCAAGTCTTCACGCTTTTATACCAATTGCTTTATTTGCTGAGCCAACTCCGTATATCAAGCCCCACTTCTCTTTTAATTACTTTTATTTAAAAAAAATTTTTTTTGAGACAGGGTCTCCCTGTAGCTCTGGCTGTCCTGGAACTCACTCTGTAGACCAGGCTGGTCTCGAACTCACAGAGATCTGCGTGCCTCTGCCTCCCAAGTGCTAGGATTAAAGGCACATGCCACCACGCCCGGCATTTATTTATTTCTGTATGTGTATCAATGTACTGTCTGCATGCAGGTCTGTGCACCCATGTCATGCAATGCCGCGGAGGTCAGAAGAGGGTGTCGGATTCCCCTGGAACTGGAGTTCTCCTGGAATTGGAGTTTCAGATGGTTCTCGGCCGCCATGTGGGTGCTGGGGATTGAACCCCAGTCCTCTGTAAGAGCGGTCGGCACTCTTAACCACAAGGCCATCTCTCCAGGCCTTTTAAAATATTTTTAATGAAAATAAACCACTACCTCTCTCCCTGTGCAAAAGTCAACTCCAGATGGATCAAAGACCTCAACATGAAACCCCAAACTCTGAAGTCGATAGAAGAAAAAGTTGGCAGCAGACTACAAGACATAGGTCTAGGAAAAGACTTCCTAAATCAGACAGCTGCACAAGAATTAAAGTCGACAATTGACAAATGGGACCTCATTAAACTCAAAAGCTTCTGTACATCAAAAGAAACAATCAAGGAAGTGAAGAGAAAACCCACAGAGTGGGAGGAAACCTTCAATGCAGATACATCTGACAAAGCATTGATTTCCAGAATATATAAACTACACAAAAAACAAAGAAGAAAGAAAACAAATGACCCACTCAATAGATGGAGCAAAGACCTGAACAGAGACTTCACAAGTGAGGAATTAGAGATGGCTGAGAAACATCTTAAAAAGTGTTCAACATCACTAATAATTAAGGAACTTCAAATTAACATGTATCTAAAAGACTGGCGGTAGATGAAAGAAAGAAAACAAATGAACCAAGTGCTGAGAGGTTGTGGGGAAAGGGGAACACTCATCACTGCTGGTGGGAATGTAAACTCCTACAGCCACTATGGAAAGCAAAACCCTTGGAAACTTGGAATGAACTTCACGCACACCAGCCCTACCACTCCTGGGCTGTACCCCCAGACATCATCTTACCACAGAGATGGATGCACAGCCATGTTTATTACAGCTCTCTTCACAATAGAGAGGGCTGGAACCTACTCAAGTGCCCCTCAACTGACGAGTGGATAGAGAAAATGTGGTACATCTACACAATGGAGTTCTATGCAGCAGTAAAGAAAGATGACTAGCCTGGCGTGGTGGCACACACCTTTAATCCTAGCACTTGGGGGTTAACTAGTTAACACTTAACTAGCGGTTAAGAGTGCCGACTGCTCTTGCAGAGGACCTGGGATCCATCCCCAGCACACACATGGCAGCTGAGAAACGGTCTGTAACTCCAATTCCAGGAGAACTCCAGTTCCAGGGGAACCGATACCCTTTCTGACTCTCGTCATTGCCGACACGTGGTGCATGGACCGAACGAATGCAGACAGTACATTCATACAAATAAATAAATAATAAATAAAATAAATAAAATAAATAAATAAATAATAAAATAAAAACTGAAAAAAAAAAAATCCTAGCACTTGGGAGGCAGAGGCAGGCAGATCTTGTGAGTTCAAGGCCAGCCTGGTCTACAGAGTGAGTTCCAGGAAGGCTACAGAGAAAAAAAAAAAAAAGAAAGAAAGATGACACATGAACTTTGCAGGTTAATGGATGGGCTAGAAGATATCATGCTGAGTGAAAGTAACAGAGTCCCAGAAAAACAAATGACAAATGGTATCCCTCATCTGTAGATGCTACACCAATTACCTAATTGTATAGGCAAACTGAGCAACGTAATGTGATCTGAAAACAACTGTGCTCTTCTGTTGTGAATCCCTTAAAAATAAGTAAATAAAAATTAAAAAAATTATTTTATGAGTTTTGTGTATTTCATACATTTCTCAATCCAATTTAGACTCATTCTCCCTTCCATGCCCCTCACCCCATCTGAGCTCATGCATGTCTTGGATCTTTTTCTCAGTCTTTTAAAAGTTTTTCTATGCAGAGGTTTGCTGTTTTGGGTAGGTGTTGGAGGGTATGTATGCATATTTTAGAGTAATAGAGAATTAAAACCCTGCTTCTTAAGGGTTGTACTGCCTTTCACATCACCACATTGGCATTAAGCTTCGAACATAGATTTCATTGGGGGATTTACTCAGAAAACTATTTCCAAACTTTAGCACCTGAGACCTAGAAACACTTCCATCTGAGGTTTCCTTCTGCTGTATACCAATGCATAATCTTCCCACTAAAAGGCTAATGGTTTGTTTCAAAGAAATATTGATTGGAAAACATGAATTTTATTTTTCATTGAAATGACTACATAGATTACTCAATAATTTAAAGTATGGTTATAGAAGTGACTTTATTTTTAAGGAAATCATTTGATGATGATAAGGTCTTAATTTTTTATTTTTATTGAATTTTTGACCTTTTACAATATAGTTTGATGGTATTTAAATCTTTTCCTGTATCTGTACCAACCTCACTGCTCCTTGCCCAAGTTAATGAATCTCATATATATATATATATAGACTATATTATATATATATCTTATATTATATATTATGGATTCTGACTTTAACCATCTTTGTTCCAACAGGAGATATTCTGAAGAATGATAGTTATAAGTCTAAGGTATCATTAAATATGTTTAGATAAGTGGCTAAAAAGTTACATGTACTGTATATTCAGTTTGATTTTCCATGCCTTTGAAGTAAATTCATTCTCATCGAAAAAGAAGAAAGTCCTTGAAGTAGATAAACTTAGGAATTCTTAAATATGGATAGTATTTAGAATATGAAGTTTTTCCACTTAATGATCATTTGTTTAGAAAAGAGGGAATATAGCTGCATAGACTTTTAATCCCAGCATTTGGGAGGCATAAGTAGGGGGATGTCTGTGAGTTCAAGGCCAGCCTGGTGTACATAGTGAGTTCCAGGCCAGGTGGGAGACCTTGTCTCAAGAAGACAAAAACCAAATGCACGAAAACAAAATATAAGAGGGAATATAATATGTGAAAGCTTTGAACCGACAAAACAATAGCAATTTATGGAATTGGTTGCTTGGCCTCTAAATGTTTAAAATGGGAAACAGTGATTGTAAGTGCAGAGTATTTCTCAGACGGTCCTTGTTAAACTGTCAAGCTAAAGCACCACTCCAGCACTTGAGGATCTGCCTGCTCATCATCTGAAGTGCAGGCTCTGGGAAGACTGTTTCCTGGTAACTGTGAACTGTTTCCTGGTAACTGTGAACTGTTTTGTGTTGTCTCCAGATGGAGAACATTTCTTCTCACCTTTCTCTGGAAAGTCATTTCTGTGGCAAAATAAGAGTTTGTATAAATCCAACATCTGGTGTTAGATTTAGTGAAGCCTGGCAGTGAATTTTGAGATTTGCCATTATAAATACAATTCAACATGACTTTTGTATCACTATGTAATTACCATGTCTGAGCAATAAGCTCAGGATTGGAAACTAGATAGATAGATATAACTTAACGATCATGCACTACCATTCATTCAGTAATAAAAATATAGAGACTTCCCATAAATTTGTGCAAGTTGAAAGCCAGGGCAGCAGTTGCTACTAGAGCTGTACCATCACATCATCTTGCTTGCTGCTACACACTTACCCTTTGGTTTATACTACGTTTGGCTTCCTCCAACTCAGAAGAGAAGCTACTCTACCCAGTCCACATGCACTGCAGGTTTTGAGAAAACATTCCAGATAGGCCCTGGTCAATGACAACTGTGCAGGAGAAAAAGAACACAGCTCCCTTGAACCAGTTCATACTGCAGAGCTCGTGCGACGGGTGGGGAACAGCAGGCAGAGGTTGGAATTGTGTTTGAAATGCCACTGATTTATTTTCTCCCTTTTATTTTTTAAATATTTTTCTATTTATTTATTTATTGTTTATTTATTTAATTATCTATTTATTTTCGTTTTATGTATATGAGTGTTTTGCCTGCATGTACATAAGGCACCCATGTGTGCAATACCCATGGAGGCCAGAAGAGGGCATTAGATCCCCTTAAACTGGAATTAGGAATTGCTGTTAGGTACTGGAAAGAAAACCCAGTCCTCTGCAAGAGCAGTTGATGCTCTTCACTGCTGGGTCATCTCTCCAGCCCTTCTTTTTCCTGATTTCTTTATTCTCTCACTAGCCATACGGAGACATTCACACAAACCACATCCTAGGAACTGCTTCTAAGAATTCCAATGTAGGGCAAGCAAGGTTACATGCTTTTTTTATTTTGTTTTGTTTTTGTTTTGTTTTGTTTTTTCCTCCTATTCTTTATGATAGCTGATCTTGGTTGACAACTTCACACACCAAGTAACTTCAACTGAATAATTGCCTCCATCCCATTGGCCTATGGGTGTGTCTGTGAGGCATTTTCTTGATTGTTAATTGATGAAGGAAAGCCCAGTCCACTGTGGGCATGGTACCATCACATGACAGATGAGCCTGGATTGTGGAAGAAAAGTAGCTCAATATGAACCTGGGTGCAAGCTAGTGTGTAGCATTCCTCCATGATTTCTGAGTTCCTGCCCTGATTTCACTTGATGATGGCCTATAAACTGTAAGATGAAGCCAACACTTTGCTCTCTAAGTGGCTTTTGGCCATGACGTTTATCATAGCATCAGAGAACAAAATAGAACCTTCACATATGGACTTCCATGCAGGTGACATGTCAACAATGGAATTTCTAACCTAAGGTTCATGGAACAGAGTGGAACACATGATCCAGGGAATACTAATGCATTTTCATTCTGCATAGTGGAATGTCAAAGAAATGACATGTAAGATGTAATCCCTGCCCAGATGAAATAGCTTATTTATAAACTTTAGTAACCCTGTTGGAGTGCTTAAGCTTTATTTTTCATAAGAGCTCACCATTCCAAAATTTTTTCAGGAAGAAGCTTGAGTCTTCAAAGCTAGAACTATTTTTTTTTTCCTTTTTCTGAGCAAAAAAAAAAAAGTGTGCAATGGGAATGTCAAGACTCAATAATAGAGTTTTTTTTTTTTTTTTAGTAAAGTAGTGCCTTAAACGCTGAATAATTCATACATTGATTAGTTAAAAACATATTTATGAAACAATTGTCATTTTATGGGAACTATTCTATGTGAAGATACAGAAATGTTAAACAAATATTCCATTCATTTGGAGGAAGGGATGTTGAGTTACAACAGACAGTAAATGTCAAGAACTGGCAAGTGTACAAAGGAAATAAAGCATAAAAGGTGAATACCAGTTGTCCAAAGCTGCTATTGTGTGTGTATGATTGACACTGGAGCAGACTCCTGAATACACAACACAAGAATCCTTGCAGAACAATGTGCCCAGACAGAAGAAGCCCTAAGTGGGAAGCATACATGGCTTGTGTTGTTGGGAAGAGGAAGACAAGGTGCTTGTCATGCATGGAGAATGAAAAGATTGGCCAAATACTGGAGAAAAATCTTACCTGTGATCATATCTTACAGACCCTGGCCAGAAAGAATAAAAACCAGGCTTGTTCTTTAAGATGCAGTAAAGGCATCCAAGGCTTGAAGAGCTGTATATAGCTTACTCTGGTCCTATGGGACACAAAATAGTCAGCCCCAAGAGTGACAGCACAGTGAGCAGGTGCCCATTATTCTGCAGTTCTCATCACACTCAGAGGACTGCACTCACCCAGAAATAGAGATTTTCCATGAGTTGAAGGCTTCCTTGTGTCTATCCTCTGCTCTGAATCCCAGACCTTGCTTTGTGCTCCACACTTTAGATAGAGAGAGACAACACATTTTCCCTGAATTGGCTCATAAATGAACCAGTTCTCATAAATGCAAACAAGAGAGATGTGAGGCCTGGAAAATACTTGCCTGGGTTAGCTTAGAGCTAAGTTTCTCAGACTCACCAGTGCTGAATGGAGCCAGGTGTTGGCTCTGAGAGGCTAGTCTTTGTGCTTTAGAGTGACTGTAGCAGCATACCTGGCACCTCACACTGGATGGGACCTTCCACTGGATGCCAGTAGGATCCTTAACAACGGGCACAGTTGTGGCAAACTTGGTTGTCTCAAATATTGACAAATCTGTTCTGGGAGCAAAATATCCCCCAGAGAAAAAGCACTGGTTTAGGTACTCTGCAAAGAAACCTTTTCCCCCCATGGGGCTTTGTGAGTGTTGGACAACGTGCCATGTGACCTCCACCTACCCCTTCACCCACCTGTCATCACATCTCTTCACCTGTGCTTTTTCAACGAGCACTGCTCACTCTGCATACTGAGATAGAGAAACACAGCACCCTCCAACATAAATGGCACAGTAATGAGTTCACACCAGGTTAGGTAATTTTTTTACCAATGAGATGGTTATTTCTAAAAAAAATGTATGTTATATATATTCATATGTATATATACGTATATATTTAAAGTGGTCTTCATGTACTGTTGCCTTTTGTACAGCACATAGAGACATTTGTATGCTTCTAATGGTGATTAATATGTTCCCATAATTACTTTATGAGTTTAAAATAGTCCTGTTATGATTCCCTTTTTTTGGTGTTTTTGAGACAAGGTCTCCATCTTCCATTCTTTAAAGGAGAGAGACTCTATAAGCCGAATTGATTGGTATAAATTTAGTGAGCAGTCAGATTCAAGATCAAGTATCATATTTTGTAGTTTTTGTTAGAAGCACAGGGTGTTCAATTCTATGTTTTGAAGTCAATATTAACCTGTGAATTCAATAGTAAAGTAATTTCTAGAATTGTATATGGCAACTGTATGAAAGAAATTGTACCATCTAGTACTCACCTTCATGCAGTTTCCATTGAAACTTGAAGAATTATATTATACAATTTATAGAAATGAAATTCTCAGTTGTCTGTGTCTAAAAGGTTATAACTGAGTTATAATATATGGCAAGAGTACAATGTTTGCTACAGGCTATGGAGTGGGAGATCCCATAGATGAACACTTAGTCCCAACAACGACCTTGTATTTCAGCTGACTTCTGGCAGTGCTAGCATGAATTGAGGTTCCTTCATCCCTCCCCTCCTTAGGTTTGACTAATGTGCTAGAGTGACTCGCAAAGTTCAGGAAAGACTTAACTTCCATTGACAAGTTTATATAAAGGACATTGCAATGGCTACAGATGAACAGACAGATGGAGGAGATGCATCTCCTCAGGTGGTGAAGGAGATGTGCTAGGCTTCCAGGACTCCCCAGGCGACCATTCTCCACATACCCTCACAGGCTCACACATTTGGGACTCTATCATCTTAGCACTTTGGGTTCATGGAAGTTTCTTCATGCAGGCATACTGGTTGAGCCACTGGACTTTGTGATCAACTTGGCTATTCAGCCTTCTACTCTCTTCAGAATTTGGAAGATGGGACAGAAAGTCCAAATCATCTATGCCTTAGTCTTTCTTTCTAGTGACCAGTCCCCATCCTGAAGCTGTATGGGGCCCAACTTAGCATATGAAATCACTCATCATTCATCACTCTGGAGATTCTAAAGATTATAGGGGCTAAGTAGCAGAAAACAAGAAGAAGACCAGCTTCCTATTTCATAAGATATTTTCCCAATCCACCTTTTGACTGTTCAGAGAAAGAACCCAGTACATTCTAGCTTGGTGTTAGCAATTATGGAACAGGTTAAACTTCAGTTAAACATTGAGGGATGGGTAGAAAAGGAAGGATGGTATGAGCAAAATGATAACAGAAGTGGGTGAAAGATTCCTGGTGACCTAGTCTCTCTGAAGCAGTGGAAAGATAGAATGTCTATCATAGTTAGTCATGCGGATGATTTAAAGAATGCTAACTTTTTTATTTTTATTTAATTTATATGCGTCTTTGTTTGCATGTATGTATTTTCTTTTTTTTTTTAATTTTTATTTATTTATTTATTTTTATGTGTATGAATGTATTGTCTGCATGCAGGTCTGCGCACCCGTGTCGTGCGATGGTATGTATTTTCAATACTGTACCTGCAGAGGCCAGAATAGGGCATTGGATCCCCTCAACTGGAGTTACAAATGGTTATGAGCCATCACGTGACTGTTGGGAACAGAATCTGGGTTGTCTACAAGAGCAATAAGTGCTCTTAACTGCTGAACCATTTCTCCAGCTCCAGAGATAATATTTTGAAAGAGGAAAAACAATCTCTGAAAGTTTTGATTACTATAAATTTACCCAGAAATGTCAACAACTTTTTCTTCTTTTGTGTCATTTTGTTTTATTTTTGCAAAGACTATCCCTGTCAACAGAAAGTTTAGAAACACAGAAACACACACACACACACACACACACACACACACACACACACACTCACTCCCATCAATATATATGCTTACTTGGAATGTTTTATAGTATTTGCTTGGATTAAGCAGAAGCCAGGGGTCCCTTGGTAAGGATGGATAGGAATATGCTGAAGAAAAGATTTCTCAAGGAAAATAGTGTTCTGAAAGTTTTTTCCATAGCAACATTAAGTGAGTGGAAGAGAAATAAGGATACGTGACCACTACAGGAAGAGCCGATCCCATAAGCCAAATACTTACAATATTTTACTTTACAGAGATTTGCAAACTGGAATTTAATGTATAGTATAACTATTTTAATTTCTAAAAGTGAATTTACTTCCTGAGTTATTAAGAAAAGAAAAATCAGGGCAGATGCTGAAGTGGTGATCTATTTTAAAAAATAAAAAAAAAAGAAATCATAAGCTGAAGACGCTAAAATATATCACATAATAATCTTGATATATGTGTGGCATGCATATATGCATATTTTGGAGTGATGCAAATTAGAAGCAACAACAACAACAACAAAAGACAGGGTCAAAAAACTGACTGAAACGGTGAACTTCTGCCTGAAACAGTAAACTTCTGCTTTGAAAATTTTAAGAGACGGAGAAAAAGATGAAAAATATGTTCAGCAGAATGCTTGAGCTCTGGTCGGTGGGGCAAGGAAGGGAGAATGAGTCTAGATTTGATTGGGAAATTTCGTATGAAATGCACAAAGCTTCAAAAAAATTGGTTTTGAAAAAAATCATTTAAGTCAGTTTTATCATTTTCTCATAAAAGATACCCAAAGCCTAATAAATCCTTTCAAAGATTTTTCCCAATAATGAATTTGAGAATGTTAATGTCAAAACTTTAAAAGTTGGGCTAATGATGTTGAATTTGATCAAGCTGCTACAATAAAGATAACACATCTTGGGAAAATTTAAACAACAGAAACTTTTACCCCCTAGTTCCAAAAAGTTAGATGTCTGAGGTCAAATTTCTTCATAAGAAAACTAATTTCATCATGAAGTTTCGTGTTCATGACTTAGTTAATATTTTTTTTTTTTTTTTTGCCTCTCAAAGATCCCACCTCCAAATACTGTCACATTGAGGATTACATTTCAACCTACTAATTTTAGGGCCCGACATACATTCAATCTATAGCAAACAGCCTCTATCTGTAAAGTATTTCTGATTTATATTTTGATTGGATTTAAAATCAAGGTATTAAGCAATTATTCAATCTATTGTATCAATCTACAAATCATCAGATGACATTTTGCATTAATTTTGTTTATTAAATGGAAATGAATATATATTATTTTACAAACATTAAAACTCTAAATTGTATTAGTTAACTAATAAGTGCATTTTAATGAAACATTTCATAAAATTATGGTCCAGTAGAGTACATTTATACAATCAAAATATGTCCAGGAAAAGCTACTAATTATATAAATAAAAAATTGGTCCAGAATGGTAGTGATGTGCACTGTCTACTTCTACATATCTGTAATTGTATTTAATTTCAGTAATCTGTTGATTAATTTTTAGTGGGATTGACTTGCAATAAAGATTGCAATCATGAGTCTAAATGAATTTAATAAATGGAGTCTGCCAGTCTTATTAGATATAATATAATGGAGACAGAAATCTGTTTTAAATTGTAACTAAACTCTTTCTAACTGACAACATGTGTTGAGTTAATTGATAATAAAGAATACACCAAACATTCCAGAGCACTTGCCACTACTCAGTGGTTAATATCAAGTACACAGTCTCCCCCTTTATGTTTAATTATAAGGTTGCTACAACAAACAAATCGCCTTCACTATCAGACTACTAAAGCTCATAACATTAAAAGAAACAAATGATGGAGGATTTGAGCAAGTCCTTTGTTCAAAGCAAGACAAGATACAGATGTATAATGGTCATTAGTATAAAATTTTCACTGTGAGACAATTTTTTGTTTCCATATTTGACGCTTTCACTAATTAAATTCATAAAGCTTCACTTTACTTTGCATCCTTCACTTTTGTTAAAAAGGTAAACCAACCCACAATAAAATCTAAGAGCTTTCAATTACAGAGAAAATAACAGTGCTTGTTTCAGAAGTTGCAAATTAGAAGAAAATCAGGGGGTATGCTGAGTTAACTTAAAGGAAAGGTTTTCTTTTATTATTTTCCAATTATTTTAAATTTTTATTTTATTTTATGTTTTATTATTTTTGTGTGTTTCTCTATGTGGATAGTTATGATGTGAGTACAGGTGCCCTGAGATGTCAGAGGTGTCAGCTTATGCTGGAGCTAGTTACCTTGAGAATTTGACTCTGGTGCTAGGATTCTAACTCAAGTCTTCTGCAAGAGAAATACATGCTCTTAACTACTGAGGCATCTCTTCAGCTCAAGGAAAGGTTTCCATAGACTAAAGATAGAAATAAAGCAAGAATGTGATTGCTTACAGCTATGCAGTTCAATCACACTGAAGTCTCTAAGTCTGTTGTCTGCTTGTTTGTTGAACTTACATTCTGATTTTCTTTAATGTGGATATTTATCAGAATAGCTCATTAAGTTTTACTCACATTTGCCTGCATGTATGTAAATGCACTCGTGTCATGCAATACACTTAGAGGCCAGAAGAGAGTGTCGAGTTCCCCTGGAACTGGAGTTATGGGCAGTTGTTAGCTGCCATGTGGGTGCTCAGAATTGAACTTGAGTCCTCTACAAGAGCAGTCAGGGCTCTTAATGGCTGAGCCATCTCTCCAGCCCCCTTATAGTGTAACTTTAAGATAATCCACTAGTATTGTGTGTAAAGAGAATGTACCATACTGTTCTGCCTTTATTTGTTCCAAAGGCTGAATACTGTAATAGAAATAATTAAAGATTCAGACTACCTAAAGCTTGGTTGACAAGTTTGTGTTCTTCCTCTCCATTTAGATACTTGTTAAGTGTTATTTTTCTTTGTCTAGCTGTGTTTTGACATCCATTCTCTGCCCTTCAGCTCTCCTCTCTTTCTTAACTTCTACCTATATGTTTTCTAGTCTATTTCCATGTTATCAAATTTTAAACTTCCCAAATTAATGAGAACATATACTATTTTCTTTTTCTTCCTCCAGTTATTTCACTTAACATAATGCTCTCCAGTTACTACTACATATTGTATGAATATTTTCAATTGTAATAGCTTACTCCAAAATAAGTAAAAATATTACAGGAATTAAATTTGTCAATAAAGAGTTATTTATATAAAAGGTTCTTGCTCATCAAACATACTTTTCCTGATTTTTTTTTTTTTTTTTGGTCTTTTTTAATATACTGTCTCCATGTACGTTTGTGCACCTGTGTCATGCAATGCTGCAGAGGTCAAAAGAGGGCCTCAGATTCCCCTGGAACTGTAGCCCCAGCTGTCCTGGAACTCACTCTATAGACCAGGCTGGCCTCTCAAAAAGACCAAAAAAAAAAAAAAAAAATATCCATGGAAAAGCGTAGTGTGTTGGCATGAGCGTAAGAACCTTTTTATATAAATAAGCTCTTTATTTGGCAATCAAAATTTTAATTTCCTGTAATATTTTTACTTATTTTGGAGTAAGCTACATTACAATGAAAATAATTCAGTCATTACAAATACTGTAAGTAGATACTGAGAGAGCCATTTTATGTTAAGTGAAAATAACTGGAGGATAGAAAAAGGTGAAGAAAATGAATCAGATATTATGTTTTCTCATTAATTTTGAGGAAGTTTCGTAAAATTGATAACATGGGGAAACTACGACTAGAGGAAAACACTATAGGTAGGAAGTTGAAGAAAGATGAGGAGAGCTAGACAAGGGCAGAGAGATGGGCATGTCAAAACACAGCTAGACAAAGAAAAAACAACCAAACTTTAACAAGTAATGCTAAATGGGGAGCGAGGAGAAGCACAAGTACTTGTCAAACCAAGCTTTACGGTCAGTCGTGAAATCTTTAAAACAATTTATTTCTATTACAGTAGTCAGCCTTTGGAACGAAATTAAAGGCTTCAAACAGTCTTATGGTAACATCTCCTTTACACACGAAATACTCGTGGATTATACTTAAAAGTTACGACTATTAAAGGGGGCTCGGGACGAGATGGCTCCAAGCCCATTAAAGAGGCCCTGACTGCTCTTGTAGGAGGAACTGCAAGTGTCAATTCTGCTGACGGGCAACCCATCATGGCAGACTATATACAAGCTGCCCATTAACTCCATGTTGCCACGCGGGAACTCGACCAACTCTTCTTTTCTGGCCTCGTGAACGGTTATTGCTATGTCACACGAAGGGCCATTAGCATACATGCAGGCAAGTATGTTGAAGTTCAAATACTCTAATGAGGCGTATTCGTAATAAACTATCCCACATTAAAGAAAAGATCCAGAATGGTATAGTCGAACAAACAATGCATGGATCGAACAGCACATGGGTAGAGTGACTTCTAGTGTGATTGAAACTGCATAAGCTGTAAGCAATAACACATTCTGGCTTTATTTTCTATCTATAGTCTAAGGTCAAACCTTTCCTTGAAGCCGTGAAGAGATGCCCTCGAGTAGTTAAGAGCACTGTATTTCTCTTGTCAGTATACGACTTGAGTTAGAATCCTAGCACCAGAGTCAAATTCTCAAGGTAACTAGCTCCAGCATAAGCTGACACCTCTGGAACCCACTCTCAGAGGCACCTGCTACTCAATTACCATAACTTATCCCAACATTAGAGAAACACACAAAATTAATAAAAAACAATCTCTCAAAAAGACCAAAAAAAAAAAAAAAAAATATCCATGGAAAAGCGTAGTGTGTTGGCATGAGCGTAAGAACCTTTTTATATAAATAAGCTCTTTATTTGGCAATCAAAATTTTAATTTCCTGTAATATTTTTACTTATTTTGGAGTAAGCTACATTACAATGAAAATAATTCAGTCATTACAAATACTGTAAGTAGATACTGAGAGAGCCATTTTATGTTAAGTGAAAATAACTGGAGGATAGAAAAAGGTGAAGAAAATGAATCAGATATTATGTTTTCTCATTAATTTTGAGGAAGTTTCGTAAAATTGATAACATGGGGAAACTACGACTAGAGGAAAACACTATAGGTAGGAAGTTGAAGAAAGATGAGGAGAGCTAGACAAGGGCAGAGAGATGGGCATGTCAAAACACAGCTAGACAAAGAAAAAACAACCAAACTTTAACAAGTAATGCTAAATGGGGAGCGAGGAGAAGCACAAGTACTTGTCAAACCAAGCTTTACGGTCAGTCGTGAAATCTTTAAAACAATTTATTTCTATTACAGTAGTCAGCCTTTGGAACGAAATTAAAGGCTTCAAACAGTCTTATGGTAACATCTCCTTTACACACGAAATACTCGTGGATTATACTTAAAAGTTACGACTATTAAAGGGGGCTCGGGACGAGATGGCTCCAAGCCCATTAAAGAGGCCCTGACTGCTCTTGTAGGAGGAACTGCAAGTGTCAATTCTGCTGACGGGCAACCCATCATGGCAGACTATATACAAGCTGCCCATTAACTCCATGTTGCCACGCGGGAACTCGACCAACTCTTCTTTTCTGGCCTCGTGAACGGTTATTGCTATGTCACACGAAGGGCCATTAGCATACATGCAGGCAAGTATGTTGAAGTTCAAATACTCTAATGAGGCGTATTCGTAATAAACTATCCCACATTAAAGAAAAGATCCAGAATGGTATAGTCGAACAAACAATGCATGGATCGAACAGCACATGGGTAGAGTGACTTCTAGTGTGATTGAAACTGCATAAGCTGTAAGCAATAACACATTCTGGCTTTATTTTCTATCTATAGTCTAAGGTCAAACCTTTCCTTGAAGCCGTGAAGAGATGCCCTCGAGTAGTTAAGAGCACTGTATTTCTCTTGTCAGTATACGACTTGAGTTAGAATCCTAGCACCAGAGTCAAATTCTCAAGGTAACTAGCTCCAGCATAAGCTGACACCTCTGGAACCCACTCTCAGAGGCACCTGCTACTCAATTACCATAACTTATCCCAACATTAGAGAAACACACAAAATTAATAAAAAACAATCNTTTTTTTTTTTTTGGTCTTTTTGAGACAAGGTCTCCCTGTAGCCCCAGCTGTCCTGGAACTCACTTTGTAGACCAGGCTGGCCTTGAACTCACAAAGATCCGCCTGCTTCTGCCTCCGAAGTGCTAGGATTAAAGGCATGCACCACCACGCCTGGCCCCTGACATATTTTTATCTCCATATATACTCACTATTAACTATTTTTTTCAATTGTAATAAGATGCTAATTAGCTATTGATTGATATCAGATTCTTAGAGGGAAAATTTTAGGTGTTTTCAATAGAAATGTGATCTTATTCTGTGTTTTCTATGCTTTCTTTTGATCATCTGTATTCTTTATTGTTTGTTCTAATATTTCATAAAATCAATGCCTTTCCATGTGTTGTTATTTTAATCTGCATAGCCATCTAAAAGTAACCAAATATTTTTTTGGTAGTCGGTTTCTGAATATTCCTTTTAGAAGTACTTGATGATACTTCCAATAAACAATATGGTGCACATACATCATCAATACAATGTTTTAAAGACACTTTCAGTACTCTATGGAGTTCTAATTAATTAATAGCTTATTCAAATTGTGACAAAAAAATCTTAGCAATAGTTTTAGCTCTATGATTTGTTAATACATTGAAGAAAAGTAAGAGACTTTATAAAAGTGGTTATACTGGGGTCTCCTCTTGATTAAAGGAGAGTCTCAAGAAGCCTGGCTGGACCTCTTTGTTCTCTGAAGGCTCTAAGGATTGCACTGAGATGGAGAGGCATGACAGCAATGACGAGAGAGGGAAGTTTCACTTGTCTGTTGTTTCTAATGCTAAGTTTGAATCCTATAAGGATATATCCAGGGTAATAAAATATCAGTTTGACATTATATGTTCAGAGATACATGGCAATTTTTTTAAATTTTACTCTATGACAGATTTGGGGAAAAGGGGACACACACACACACACACACACACACACACAATTTTGTACCTGAATATAGAATCTAGATGTCCTCATCTGCTGACACCTAAGTCTCTTACATCTGATTCTTGTAATACTGATACTGAAGAGTGCTCTGCTTGCTACTTGCATTTCTTTCCATGTTTGCTAAAGCTTTACATTTCCACATTATTCATTCTTTTGGCCTTAATTCATCTAAGTCCATATAGAGTCCTTTGGCTGTGTAAATATGTTTTGATGTCTTAATTTAGGAGTTATCATGCAAAGAAATGTGAATAACTTGCTAATCATGGTGTCTATTTGACAGTTTAAGCAAAAATGGTAAATCTGTGGTTTTACGTTCGAGAGGCAAAGGATGCAGTTGGGTTTCCTTACTGCTAATAATCTAACCACCTGCTTTTGAGAACCCTATGTCAATATTCTTACCTAGGGTGTTTCAGCTTTACCAATTACCGCAAGTGTTTGTCCTTGGGAAAAATTTGTGGCTCTTGACTGAGTGATTTCATCACACAGGATAATCTCATCAAGCATAATCATGACTTCAGAGCCTTCTGAATGTGAAGAGCAATAGAGGAGCTAGATTAAAAATACATTAGAATACATTAGATACCTTCTAAGAATGAATTCTGTGGAGGAGTCAGTGTACAGAATAAGGAAATATAACATGACTCTGTTACATTATGAAGCTCTCCAGCTCCTCCCCAAATTGTGAAGTGGAACTTTACAAAGATGAAAGCACAAGAATTATCAGAGTAAGTAAAACATTAGATTACAACAACCAGTAAAAGTATTGTTTTTTTTTTCAGACTTAAGGATTACTAATCCTTTTTTTACATATATTTCCGGCTATAGCTAAGGATTACCAAGACTTGTTTTATATATTTCCGGCCATAGTCACATTGAACTAAAATCACATTTTTTTCCCAAGACTTATCTGTAACGATGCAGAGCATTTGAAGGTGAAAAGATTTGTGTCCTTCCCTTGTGAAATAGAAGCCCAAAAGCTGGAATGTTAATTCAGCATATTTTAGTGACACTTAGCTGCAGGCTATATATACTATTAGAATAAAGGTATTTTTTGATCTTAATATTAAGGATGTCAGCATTTCCATTTTAAAAATAGCCTAATTCAAAAAAAATGCAGATGTGATGTGATTAACTGTTTGAAATTTCTGCCTTGACTTCCTCCCTGTCATGGACCGTAACCTGGAACATAAGCTGAAATAAAATCCTTTATCTCACAAAATACATAAGCCTAAATAAGGTGGTTAAGTAGATTCAATCAGTGTATTGTTTGAGTTAGAGTTTCTTAGACTTAAATATTCTACTTAAATATGCACTTTCTGATTATCCAATTACTTTAATTAGTGAGCATTTTAGATATAAAATTTGATTCATCATTCTGTTTTCTCTCAGTTGTAATTCTGCTGTCTGTCATAGAACAAGTGCTCACACGGGTTCGTGGTTGTGTGTGTATGTGTGGTGTGTGTGTGTGTGTGTGTGTGTGTGTGTGTTTGTGTGTACAGTTGTATCAGTTGAACGTGAAAGAAGGTTTGAGCAATGCTTAGTTTGTTCCAAGTTGGTCTAACACCTACTGGAATAAAAAACAACACAAAAGTTTATAGATGATTGAACACAAGGGGGCGCACAGAACTGCTTGTAAATTGAAACTTTTTTGCTCCGGTTGACTCCCAGGTCTCATTCTCCATCTTTTTCTTTATGTAATTTAAAGTTTAATATTTCATTTACTTTATTTATAGATTTTTTTCTGTCAAAAATTTAAGAAATCACTGGATAAATGTTGTGTAAAATTGTAATTCAGGACTGGATACAATAACATTGTCTGTACTGTATTTTTAGAGATTCTGCATTCTACACACACAGTCAGGTAAAGCCCTTGAAGTTTTCTAAGGGGCGTGATGGGTGAGATGCTTCTGATACAGCCAATGGAGTCCACTAAAGGTCAGGCTATAGTACCGTTGTCTGATACTTAGTTTTTCTTATGTTGATTTATTGAGAACTCTTCACCAGAACATCATTTAACTTTACAAGGAAAGGTAGCAACGAAGGCTAAAGTTTATCCAATGTCTTCATACTAAGTGCAGAAAGAAGCACTTCTTCAGAATTTTCTCTCCCCCTCCCCTTTTCTTTGTCTAGTCCTACACTGTTGAGCTAGTAAGAAAAGTAAGTCCAGAAGCTAGGTCTCTATGACACCAAAATCTCCTTAGTTTTGATTTATTACAAAGTGAGCATTTGATTCATATCCATAATTAGCTTGGATTTAAGATATTCTTGTCTATTCATATGTCAAACTATGTGTTTTATTTTTAAGAAGAAAATATTTCTGTTGCTTTAAAAAATCCTACAATGGGGGCTGGAGAGATGGCCTAGCGGTTAAGAGCGCCGACCGCTCTTACAGAGGACCCGGGTTCGATCCCCAGCACCCACATGGCGGCTGAGAGCCGTCTGAAGCTCCAATTCCAGGAGAACTCCAGTTCCAGGGGAATCCGAGACCCTCTTCTGAACTCCGCGGCGTTGCACGACACGGGTGCACAGACTTGCATGCAGACAGTACATTCATACACATACAGAAATAAATAAAAAA
>VZQC01003434.1:4141500-4186317 GCA_009823505.1 Rhizomys pruinosus | reverse complement strand
CTCTCTCTCTCTCTCTCTCTCTCTCTCTCTCTCTCTCTCTCTCTCTCTCTCTCTCTTTTTGAGGCCATAGGATGGCCTCAAACTCCTAAATATATCTGCCTCTTTTCCAGGCTTCCTTTATTTGTATTTTGGGATACCCAAGGTTTTAATTTGATGAAGACTGTTATACAGTGATTTTGTTTTAATTTTATTTACTTCTGTATGTGTATGAAAGTACTGTCTGCATGCAAATTTGTGCACCCGTGTTGTGCAATGCTGCGGAGGTCAGAAGAGGGTGTCGGATTCCCCTGGAACTGGAGTTCTCTTGGAATTGGAGTTTCAGACGGTTCTCGGCCACCATGTGGGTGCTGGGGATCGAACCCGGGTCCTCTGTAAGAGCGGTCGGTGCTCTTAACCGCTAGGCCATCTCTCCAGCCCCTACAGTGATATTTTGTAATGTGTGCTTTTTGTATTGAATATAGAAAATATTACTTAATCCATTATCATAAATATTTATGGCCGTGTCTTCTTCTGAAAGTTTAGTACTTTTAGCCTTTCATGTAAATTCATTGTCTTCCTTCATTCTGTATTACAATCATAGAATACCACAAGCTGGGTAATTTACAGTGTAAACAAATGTGTTCGTTATAATTCTAGGGATTGGAAACGGCCCATAATAAAGCATTAGTATCTAATGCTAATATCCTCTGCATCATCCCATGACAGAAGGGCAATAGGGCCAGAGAAGTGGTCGAGAAGACAAACTTGCTTCTAAAACAATGCTATGCTCTCAATAACTAACTCCTATTATTTAAATACACATTAATCCATAATAAGATCAGAGCCTTCAAAACCTAATCTTGTCTTACTAGATTCTGCCTCCCAACACTGCTACATGGTATTAAATTTCTAATACATGAATTCTGAGGTGCACATTAAACTACAGTTTTATGATGCAGTGGATACGGTGTGAGGTGGGAGAGCCAGCTCCTTTTTGTGGCAAGCGAATGCATAGCTGCCCCAGCACTGTTCCTTAAGACTATTACTTCCTCATTCATTCTCTGCATCCTTCTCTTAAATCATTTGTAGGGAAACACGTGGTATTTCTGAAGTGTCAGTCCCATCATACTGGTGTCTCCATGTCTATCCTAATGTCAGTACTACTCTGTATTAATTGTTATAGTTTGTTAGTAATTTTGATATTGAGAAATTGAATCCTCCACATTTGTTCTTTGTTTTTCCAGATTCTTTTGTCTACTTTTCCCCCTTCTCTTGCCATTTGGACAGAGACGTATGACCCAATTTGGGGAGTGTTACCATCTCCGACTAAATGTTCTAATCTCTGAATGTAAGATGGGAAATGCCTTTCATTTCTTTAGATTTTAATTTTTTATGCAATGAGATGCAATGTTATTTAATGTATAAATATTTTTAATGTTTAATTACATTTTTGTTTATTTGTTGGGTGAGTGTGGAGGTCAGAAGACAACTTGCTGAAGTTAGTTCTTTCTTATAATCACATAGAACCCCAGGATAAAATTATCACTTATTGTTAAAAAATGAAAAAACTGAGAGAAAGATGCAGGACAGTTATGGCAGAATGCATGATCTGGGATGGGGTGGGGTGGGGTGGGGGGAAGGGAAAGGGAAATATGCCTGAACTGAATTGGAAAATGATGTATGAAATACACAAAGCATAAATAAAAAAAAATGAAAATCTAAAAATAAATAAATAAATAAAAAATAAAATAAAATCATCAATAAAAAAATAAATAAATAAAGTGAACAGCCTTGGGGCCAGGTGCTTGTACCCACTGACGCATCTTATCAGCCCACTAATTTAAAAGTCTTATGCTTACTTTTAAAATTTTAATTCTAAGTATTTTATAGAATTAATTGCTCCCTTAATTTTATTTTCTCCATTTTTATTCTTTTGGTAATATGTTTGTTTAGGTTAAGAGGTCACTATTTAGACAAGCTCAAACTTCTTCAACATTTTCAGTCTTTAAGGAGTCCCAGGAAAAAAATTGCATCCACATTTGCTAAAAATATTTAAGCGTAAAAAAGATATACTGATTTGTAAATTTTTCTCAGGATAAATGAATTGTAGAAACAATACCACATATTTTATTTTATTTGTAGAAACTTATAGAAGAAAATAACTTCCTCAAAAAGGCACAGCTTACAATTTCATACAAAATTCACATTAAAACTCCATTGTGAAATTGTGAAAATTCGCAAAGAAACACGATACCGCCAGTGTTGACGTTCTGAGTGTGGATTCTTCTGCACTGTTGTTTCACATAATAAAGTTTTTAAGATAAAAGAGTAAGAATAAAACAATATAGTCCAGTATTAAAAGGTATGAGGCCAGGCATGGGCACATGCCTTTTAATCGTGGCTCTTGGAATGTGTTCTGTGTGTTCTGTGCATTCAAGGCCAGCCTGGCCTATTATAGTCAGTTGCAGGCCAGCTAGGGTTACATAGTGAGACACTCTACGCTTTATCCTGGAATATTTTTCCATATTCACTTGAAAATGAATATATATTCAAGTGCTTTGTTTGCTGGGTCTCTGTTAGATCCAGCTGGTTTATCACTGTTCAAGCTTTCTGTTTCCCCTTTTATTTTTGTGCAGTCTTATTGTTGAAAGTGAAGAATTTGTGCAGGCTTGGGGTGTATGCCTGTAACCCTACCAGTCCAGTGGCTTAGGCAGAAATATCACAAGTTCAATGTCAGCCCAAGCTACTAGGTCTTTCCAACCTCCACAAAAAAGTAAATTCATGTCTCCAACTGGTTAGAGTCTTAGTTGAAGACATATATCTTCATTTCTTGGACTTGTAAACTTGATACTTTGTTAGTCAATTTAAAGGAAAATTTTCACAATCTATTGTATTATTTCCAGTGATGAATTACCTGAGGAAATTAAATTTGGTGTTCTGCTGTACAGAAAAACTTTTTTTTTTCTTTTTGAGACAGGGTCTCCCTTTAGTCCCAGCTGGCCTGGAGCTCACTATATAGACCAGGCTGGCCTTGAACTCACAGAGATCCACCTGCCTCTGCCTCCCAAGTGCTAGGATTAAAGGCATGTGCCACCACGCCTGCCTTCCTTCCTTCCTTTCTTTCTTTCTTTCTTTCTTTCTTTCTTTCTTTCTTTCTTTCTTTCTTTCTTTCTTTTTTAAGAGAATCTTAAGTAATATTTAACCTTCAGGAACCTACCACACTAAAATGTTGTTATATATTGAATCACATGCAGATAATATGAGTAAAAGACATCCAGATGTTATCTATGACTCTTTAGAATGGCTGTTATCAATTTGCAAATCTACTAGTCTTGCACATAGGTCACTACATTCTGTGACACTTACTGTAGCTAAAAGCATTGTGAGCTATAGTGACCCACTGGGTTCATTCCCTGAATTAACAAAATATCAACCAATACAACTTAAAAACAATAATAATACACAGGGTAGAAAATCAGAGCACAGCAGTTTTAGTTACCAATGCACCACAATTCCAGTGGTTTATAATTATAGTTATCTGCTCAAGAGGATTCTAGTCGCAAATATGTGCATATTTCATTATGTTTTTAAAGATAATCATCCTGAGTATTTATATGTTAAAATGTGTGCTTTATAATCACATCCCTTTGTTTGTTATTTACATCGTAGTTAGATAGCAACTGCTATACAATTATTGCAAAACTATGACTCATTTGCCATCACAGAAATACATTTAAAAAGAGTAATACTTTCCATAACAAGCAGGCCAATATTTCAATATGTAATGTAGATATATTTAACTTGTTGATCTTGTCTTTAAAAATGAATATATCTTTCTGTTTTCTATAAAAAGTGTTTGATTAGATTTTCTGCCTTTGACACTTGGACATCTCATTTTGTTTGTATTATTATTATTATTTATTATTATTATTATTATTTCACTTTTTGTTTGTTGCAACAGAGTCTCACTATGTAGCTCTAGGTGGACCAAAATTCACTATGTAGACCAGGCTGGCTTTGAAACCACAGAAATCCACCTCCTTCTGCTGGGATTAAACACACCTGTCACTATGTTTATCCTCATACCTCTTAGTCCTAGAATATATATTGTTCTTATTCTTAGTTTCTGATTAAGAAATTTTATCATTATGAACGACAGAGTATGGGGAGCCACACATGGAATTTCGAGCCTCAAAGTATCATACCTGGATGCAAATTTAGGTATTCTTTGTGAATATTCATGGAATAAACATTTGGGTCAAAAATTTTCCAGCATTTTATTTATTTATTTTTATTTTTTTTTAATTTTATTTATTTCTGTATGTGTATAAATGTACTGTCTGCATGCAAGTCTGTGCACCCGTGTCACGCAATGCCGCAGAGGTCAGAAGAGGGTCTCCGACTCCCCAGGAACGGGAGTTTTCCTGGAATTGGAGTTTCAGACGGTTCTCGGCCGCCATGTGGGTGCTGGGGATCGAACCCGGGTCCTCTGTAAGAGCGGTCGGCGCTCTTAACCGCTAGGCCATCTCTCCAGCCCTTTTCCAGCATTTTAAAGTGAATTTTGTTTGAAGTTTTAAGTTTTACTTTTATGAGGCAGTTATTTTCTGCTATAAGTATCTGAAAATGAAATAAAGTATAGTATTTTTTCCTAAAATTAATTTATCTTGAGGACAATTTGAAAATCTTTTTTAATTTATTTAAAAATAAATTTTACATATGTGGGTGTATTACCTGCATGTATATAAGTCCACTTTCGTTGTGCACCTGGAGAGGTCAGAAGAGGGCATCAGAACTCCTGAAGCTGTTGTTACAGATTACTGTTAACCACAATGTAGGTGATAGAGCTGAACCCAGGGCCTCTGCACAAGCAGCCAGTACTCTTAACTGCTGAGCCATCTCTCCAAAAGGCCCTCTTTATGCATTTAGGGCTTAGGAAGATCTAGTTATGAATTAATTTACATTTAGATCTAGCTATAAATTTGAAATACTATTAAATATCTTAGTTAATTTTTTACATACATTATGACTCTGATTATTGTTTATTTGTTTCTGTGACACATGACTAGCTTGTCTTCTTCAGGACAAGATTGGAAGTAATATCTTCCAAAACATTTTCAGTAAATAAAATTTAAAAACTGAAATGCATAAATGTATTAATGATATATGCACTTAAATTCATAGAGAAACCTCTGTCCTTAGGTCAGGAATAGTGGCAGGCAGTTGATTAAGATGCTTCATATAAAATTAACAAGATAAAAAGATAAGTGTTCTGGTTAAAATACTTATTTTTTGCTGTCTTATATTCGTTTCAAAATGAATTCTTAAATATTTTATAGTCCGAAGAAGACTAAAGAATTTCTGAATGATCATATCTCTAGAGGGTGAGGTTTCATAGTGTAGAAATGAACATGCTATTTGTTGAATTATACTCTCTACATAAACCCCTGATTACCTATGCAACAAGAACCATAAAGGGCACAGAATATCATTATAAAATTAGTTATGCAACATGCAGTTTGAACAGAAGGAACTTTGGCCAAATAACCCAGGAGAAAGGAAAGGGCATCTCCACAAGGTCAGAAACATACAGAATAACTACAGAGCATCCTCAAATTCTTCTACCCAAACTAAATTGGCCTTCATTATTTTAATGAGCCACTGTAATTTTTTAAAGCATTTGCTTCTGTAAGCAGATTCATAAACTCCATTTTAATGGGGGCCTTGATTACTTAGCCTAAATATCACTCCTTGTGTCAAAAGCCTGAGACAGTTAGCAAAATGTATACTTATGTCATGGGATCAAAAATAACCAGATTTTTAAAATTTTTACTGTTTTCTCTAATGATTTATACTAAAAATTGCTTTATTGATAATTTTCCTCATGTTCAGATTACTAGAACTTAAAACCAGTAAGGTTTTCTATTATTGCCCTTGAGAGGACTCTGTATTAGTATTTGTGAGTTCTGTAAATCTATCTTACCTTGGCAAAAGACAGCTTGCTGTCATCTCCAAGCTTTCTCCTTTGAGATGCTATTAGTTTGTATGACCTAGTCACTCTGCTTCCATCTCAAGTGTCATCTTGTTGGTTGTTGTCTAATATATGTATATATCTTTGTTGGTCCTTTAATCATGTGTGGCCACAACCCACACGATGTTCTTCCCTCCTAGAGCCAGGCTGGCAGCTTCACAAGGCTGTAAGCCTCAGAATTGTCTCCTGCTGGCAGGCTAACAGTTCCTAGGCTGAGCTTCTGGCTAGGAGGATGGAGGGAACCAGGAGAAATCACCCAAAGGCAAGGAAATGGACTCAAAGAGAGGGTCTGGGAGAAAGACTCAGTTTTATTCATGCCAGCAATGTGTTTATATACTAAAAACAACTGTGCTCTGGGCAAGGAAGTGATAGGCAGAAAGAAGGGAAGGGCCAGCCACCTTGGCTCCTACCGGGGGCAGCAGAGCTCCTGTTTGTGCAACCAGTAAACTAGAGGTACGACATTTTGGTCAACACCTCAAAGGAAGGCCATCAGGGTCTGGAACTTTGCAGAGATAGGTGAGGCAGAATATACCGCAATATCCCAACCTCATGGAGCTATGGCTAACTCTCAGAGACAAGTTGAATGCCCATGGAGATATCAGATAACTCATGGAAGTTCTGGGACAGGACTTGCAGGTCCTGCCTTGAGTCAGACAAAGTTTCATTCCTACATCATATTTGTGTTTATTCTCTGCAATCAAATTATTCACCTTTGTCCTAGTCCACAACATTTTTTTACTAGATTTTAACTATGCCGAAACCTGTTTGTGGTTATCTTTCCTTTTGCCCAACTCTTCAACACTTCTAGATATCATGTAAGTATGGAAACAGATGAAGCCTCCACCATGTCTGCCTTTCATCTTACCATCTCTACATCCCTAAGATGTCATAGGATATGTTGAATGTGGATATGACTTACATGAATTCCTACAATGCTTTTTGATAGATTACATGGTACTTATTAAAAGACAGTGACAACTTTGTCTCATAAATTTTATCACAAAATATTAATTATGGAAATTAATAGATGTCATTATGACACTTTCTTTCATGTGACATGATAATCCCGTTGTTTTGTTTTGTTTTATTTTGTATTGTTTTTGATCATTTTGAGACAGGGTCTCCCTGTAGCCTCAGCTGTCCTGGAACTCATTATAAAGACCGGGCTGGCCTTGGACTCACAGAAATCTGCCTGTCTCTGCCTCCCAAGTGCTGGGATTAAAGGCGTGTGCCACCACATGCAGCTTGATAATCTCTAGTTTTATAAGTTTTTCTGAAAGGCCATTTCATGTTTGTGGATGAAAACACTCCATTGTGTATGTATATATTTTCTTTAGTGATTTCTTCACTAATGATTTTGTCTAGTTTGTTTTCTGTTGCTGTGATAAACACTATGAGTCAAAGTAACTTGGGTAAGAAATGGTTGATTTGCCTTATTCATTGCAGCCCACATCAAAGGAAGACAAGTTAGGGACTCAAGAGATGAACTTGAAGCACAAACCACAGAGGACAGAGGACCACTTCTTACTGGCTTGCTTTCTGCTTACATTCAGATACATTTCTTATAGTCCAGACCCAACTTCCTAGGGTTGGTATTGCCCACAGTAGGCTAGGTCCTACCACATTAATTAGCAATCAAAAAAATACCTTTACAGTCCTGCCCACCCTGCTGGATGGCTTAAGGGTCCACTTGACACCTGGGTTGACAGAGCACCAATTGGGGATTTTCCTCCATTGGACTGGCCTGTGGTTATGTCTGTGGAGTATTTTTTTGATTGTTAAGTGATGTGGGAAGATTCAGCCTACTGTGGGTGGTGCCACACCCGGGGACATTATTGTGTATTGTACTAGAAACAGGTTGGGGGGGTTGGGTATGGCTTGGATGCCATAGTGAGGTCGTGTGTTGGGGGCTCAGGTTCTGGACCTGCTAGGATCACCTGGAGCAGCCTGCTACTGCTCCAGGCAGGTACCAGAGTGTGAGCTAATTCAGTAATCCCCCCCCTAACAACAACTGGAATTGAGGAGAAAGTATCCAGTGGATTAGGGGACCCTCAGAACAGGAAAGGAAGAGTGACTTAGACTTCCAATATCCAATATATAAACAAAAGTGAAAGCCTGAAACTTAGACAAGTCAACACTCCATAAAAAAGGGGGGGGGGAGCATCGGAAGGAGGCAAGCAAAATAAAACAAGCTTTCAGCCTTCAACACACTGAAAAGGCATTTGAGATCAGAGATATTCTTACTCGTGTAGCAAGGCTATTCTCTTGATAACCATACCATTCTTTTAATAATGGTGTTCATATATCCATGATTACAAAGCCATCAAGTCCTAATCACCTCTTAAATTTCTCCTCTTAAATTTCTCATCCCTTAATATGATCACAATTGTAATTAAATTTCAATATGAATCGTGGTGGAGCATCCAAGTTACAAGAAGCTGTCTTAAATGTCCAGTGAACACCATTGTTTCCCAACGAGAATATTTGCTTCTTGTAAACACTTGAATCTGCTTAACTATTGTTTATTGTATAAACAGCATGCAAAAGCAGAGACTGCTTTTTCAAGGATACATCTGTCTCTAAGAAGTCAAATTACACTGGCATTAGATTTTGAAGAAGAAACTATCAAAAATGCTATAACTTTCCATAAACTTTAGTTAAAATTATAACTGGAAAAGGCAATGACCTTTGTCAAACTTCAATTACTCATATAGAATTTTAAAATTATTGAAGTCCAGAGTAAATATGAATAATCAGAACGTATTTGATACCCTACTTATTATCATGACTGTTAGAATATGTAATTCTTAATGCCAATCTATACTTCTGATCAATTATCGATTGATAATATAGATTTTTAGATTTACTTGCACAGTATACTGTTCAGAACTGGGCTTAATATAAAATGTAACAAATAGCTTTTTTGCTTTTATGTTTGTAATTTATGGGGATTTACACAAAACAAAATGCCTCATAATGTCCAAGTTGTAATATTTTATTGGAGACTATTCTGTGCTATGCATTAATGATAGCATTTAGAAAAGTTTCTGATTTATTTAAGCTTTGCAATTACATTTTAAAATATTTTATTAAAGTTTTGTGAATTTCATACATCATTTCTCAGTTCAATCCAGACTCATTTTCCCCTCCATGTCCCCCACCCTCCAGAGTTCATGCAGTCTGCCATACATGCCCTGTATCCCCTTCTGAGTCTTCTCAAAGTTTTTCAAACAGAGGATTGCTTTTTGGGGGAAGGACTCTACTGCTTCAGTCGGTTCCCTTTCCCAGTTCTTTTGTTGTTGTTGTTCCCTCCAATCCATATTGTTTCTACATGTGCATTTATATATGTCACACATATACTTAAATCATTTTGGCAATAAGTCAAGAAAGGGAAATTAAAGGAGTACTAATTGGAAAAGAGGAAGTCAAGCTGTCCTTTTTTGCAGATGACATGATAGTTTACCTAAGGGATGCAAAAACTCCACCAGAAAACTCCTAGAAATGATTACGAATTTTAGTAATGTGGTGGGCTACAAAATTAACCTAGAAAAATCAGTAGCCTTTCTTTACACCAACACGAAGCAACTGAAGAAGGACTACAAGGAGACCTTGCCACTCACAGTAGCATCAAAAACAATAAAATACCTAGGAACAAACCTAACTAAAGACACCAAAGATCTCTACAACAAAAATTTTAAACCCCTGAAGAAGACTGAAGAAGACATCAGAAGATGAAAACACCTCCCATGATCATGGATTGGAAAAATTAATATAGTAAAAATGTTCATTCTACTCAAGTTAATATACAGATTCAATGCAATCCCAATTAAAATCCTCATGAGTTCCTTCACAGACTTGGAAAAACAATCATTAAATTCATATGGGAAAACAAAAGACCCTGAATAGCCAAAACAACCCTGAGCAAAAAGAGCAATGCAGGGGGGATCAATATACCAGTCCTCAAACTATATTACAGAGCTATGGTCATAAAAATACCCTGTTGCTGGCACAAAAACAGACCTATAGACCAATGGAACAAAATTGAAGCACATAAAATTTTAGCCACATCATATTTGACAAAGGGGCCAAGGAGATACAATGGAGGAAAGACAGCATCTTTACCAACTGGTGTTGGCAAAACTGGATCACTACCTGTAGAAGAACAAAATTAAAACTTGTACGTCTCACCCTGTACAAAAATCAACTCCAAATGGATCAAAGACCTCAACATGAAATGGAAAACTCTGAAGGCGATAGAAGGAAATGTTGGCAGCAACCTACAAGACATAGGTGTAGGAAAAGACTTTCTAAATCAGACAGCAGCTGCACAGTAAATAAGGTCAACATTTGATAAGTGGGACCTCATTAAATTCAAAAGCTTCTGTTCAGTGAAAGAAACAATCAGTGAAGAGAAAACCCATAGAATGGGAGGAATCCTTCACCACTGATACATATGACAGATCATTAACTTCCAGAATATATATTCTCAAAAAACAAAGAAGTAAGAAAACAAATGACTCACTCAAAAAGATGGAGTAAAGAGCTGAACATAGACTTCTTCACAAGTGAGGAAGTAAAGATGGCTGAGAAACATATTAAAAAGTGTTCAACTTCATTAATAATTAAGGAAGTTCAAATTAAAACCAATTTAAGATATCATTGCACTCTGATAAGACTGGCTTGGATCAAGAAAACAAATGATACCAAATGCCTCTATCCTTCTGAACAGTTTTAGTAATAATGGTTCTATACAGTGAAAGAAACAGTCAATGAAGTGAAGAGAAAGCCCACAGAGTGCGGGGAAACATTTACCAGTGATACATCTGACAGAGCATTAACATCCAGAATATATAAACTACTCAAAAAACAAAGACCTAAGAAAACAAATGACCCACTCAAGAAATGGAGTAAAGAGCTTAACAGAGACTTAGCAAGTGAGGAAGTAAAGATGGCTGCCTCCCTCTTATGGGAGGCAGAGGCACGTGGATCTCTGTGAGTTTGAGGCCAGCGTGGTCTACAGAGTGAGTTCCAGGACAGCCAGAGCTACAGGGACACCCTGTCTCAAAAAGACCAAAAAAAAAAAAAAAGTTAAACATCATTAATAATTAAAGAAATGCAAATTAAAACCTCTTAAACATATCATCTCATTCCAATAAGACTGGCTAAGGTCATGAAAACAAAAGACACCAAATGTTGGAGAAGATGTGGGGAAAGTGGAACACTCATCCACTGCTTGTGGGAATGTAAAGTTGTACAACCACTATGGAAAGCAGTGTGGAGAACTCTTAATAGACTCAACATGAGCCTACCACCTGCTCCAGTCATACTCCTGGGTATATATCCACAAGACTCATCCTAGTTCAGAGAGACATGCACATCCATGTTTATTGCAACTCTCTTCACAATAGCAAAGAGCAGGAACCAATTCAAGTGCTCTTCAACCAATGAGTGGATAGAGAAAATGTGATTCATCTACACAATGGAGTTCTATGGAGCGGTAAAGAAAGATGGCATCATGAACTTTGCAGGTAAATAGATGGAACTAGAAGTTATTATGCTAAGTGAAGTAACACAGTCCCAGAAAAACAAATGACGAATCGTATCCCTTATCTGTGGATGCTAGCACCAAGTACCTACTTGTAAGGCAAACTGAGTAACATTAGTGTTATGTTTCTCTTTATCTAAAAGCAACTGTGCTCTTAGAATGTGAATCCTTTAATGTGCTCTATAATTACTCTACCATGTATTTTCAGACTTTATAATTTTGGTATATGGGTGGAGGGTATGTATGCATATTTTAATATGTATGCATATAAAAGTTTAAAAGGGAAAATTGTGAATCCCAAAATATGATTTGGAAATAACATACAGTTTATTTTCAAACGACATGCCATTGCATTTTTATCAGATAAAGTATATGACACTCCACATATCAGAAAGTTTTGGTGATACCCTCTTCAAATATAAGCTTATCACCTTTACTTATGTAAAGAAAGACGTTAGCAATAGGAGCAACAAGCAAACCCCACAAACTCTGTGTACCCATACCCCTACCAAAAACGTAATTCTACCAAAAATGTAATTCCACTATAATTTTAGGTTGTCAGTTCAATATTACTAGGACGAAGTTCTTGAAAGCAAGCTCATGGCCCTCAGGAGCGCTGGGCACTCTACATCGTCTACCACTTTGACCTCGGGTGGTGACTTTTAATTCCTTCATAGCAAATAGACCGATAAATGGACAAAGTAATGTTTTTGTAAACTCTCTGCATGAAAAAATACTAGAATAAAGAAGAGTGTACCTGTAAACCACATCCAATATTTAAATTCCTAGAGCAGGTGACTATGTCTCAGAAAGTCCTCATTATTGAGATCCAACTTGTGCACAGTGTTACATAAGAAGTGAAAAGGGGTAGACAGCAGAATGAACTGGTACAGACTTTGCAAAGAAAGAAATGAACCAAGCAGAGTCACTGAAATGGCACCAAGGGACAGATGTCTACTATTGAGAGAGAATCTGTGATCTATTGATGAGGACAGGTAATGGATTAGGGACTGGACTATGAAGCCAATTCTTTAGGTCTACTAAAGGATCCTGGGAAGAACTAGGTATTTTATTAAATAAAGATTAATATGTTATTACAATAATACTTATGAAAATGAAAAGAAATGTGAATTAAAAAAGAAAATTACCAGCAAATAGGGAAGTCTTCATAAAATATTTATTTCCAAAGAAGTGTTATTTGAGTAAAATAATATGCTTTAATATAGTTTAATTAAATTTTGTTCAAATTGGTTCTATATATTTTAATAGAACTTAGTATCTGGTATCATTACTCCTCCTTGCTAAACATCAGCAGCTTCAAATGTCCTGTCTTTTGCCGCAACCATCTTCTGACTTAACTTTCTCACCCTCATTGCTACTTTTGACTGTGCATTTTTTGTGCATTTATTAGTATCTATTAATTGCACAAAAGGGGGTTCATTGTGACTTTTTATGTATAAGAATATACTCTGATCTCATTCACCACCTTTCTTTCCCATTTTTATGCCCTCCTTCCTCTTCTGTATCTTTAGTAATTCTTTTCTTGGTTCATCACACTATTTTTCCTTCTAGATTTTATGAATGACAAAATCAAGTGTTATTTGTCATTGTGACCCTGCTTTATTTCACTTAACATGATAATCTCAGTTTTATCATTTTTTCCCACAATTTCATTCAAGCATGTACTCCCTGCTTTGTTACTGAGTCCTCCAAACCAACCTTTCCATTACTTTTGTATTTTTGCCTCTATCTACCAAAGAGGTAGATGAGCCTCTTTGCTCAACCTTGTTGTACCAAGATATGAAATGACCTGCTCATACTCCTAACTAGAGGAAGACCTAGCCGCCCTTTTCTACTAATTCAATCATTCCACTATTTCTACTCTTTTCCTCCTGCACTATTATTTTATTTCCTATTGTTAGCTAATCGCTAAACTCTACAAATTTTTATTTCTCCTTTCAACAAAATGAAACTGGCAAGTCATAAGATGACTTGATTACCTTTCCTTCAAATCTATAACTTACACTTGTTCTCTGTTGTAAATTTTTCTTGTAATGCCAAGAAAGTCTGCCTCTCGGGGCTGGAGAGACAGCCTAGCAGTTAAGAGCACCGACGCTCTTGCAGAGGACCCGGGTTCGATCCCCAGCACCCACATGGCAGCTAAGAACCGTCTGTAACTCCAATTCCAGGAGAACTCCAGTTCCAGGGGAATCCGAGACCCTCTTCTGACCTCCGCGGCATTGCACGACACGGGTGCACAGACCTGCATGCAGACAGTACATTCATACACATACAAAAATAAATAAATAAATAATAAAAAAAATTAAAAAAAATAAATAAAAAAAAGAAAGTCTGCCTCTCTTTCGTTGTAAAGCATATTTCAATATTACCATTTCATCACACACATACACACATATATATCCATATCTATATCATCTATCTATCTATCTATCTATCTGGAACTATACTTAAAAATTGACTACATCTCAAACTTAACAATTCCAAAATAAGCTTCTGGCTTTGCAGCTATCTCTCTGGTAGGGAATGAGCACTCTGTCTAGTATATTACTACAAAATCTTGGATTTTCTTCTGACTCTCATATCTGACTTACTTCAAAAATCTTCAAGGTCCAACTCAAAACATGTTCATGCTGTCAAATTCCATTCAGCTTTTATTCTTCATATTCTTCCTATGAACAGCATTTGACAGAAATGATCATGGCATTTTCCCTGAACTAATTCTCTGATGGCTTCCAGAATATTGCCTTTTCAGTGTATCTCCTACCTGACTGGGTGGTTTTTTTTTTTTGGTCCCTGTTGTATTTCTAAAATGGTGATCTCCAGCTCCATTTTTTTTTTTTTTTAATTTTGGTCCCTGAGATATATGCTCAACTCTCAAACCTCTAATATAGTAAACAAATTCATCCATCACTGATCTTTCTAATGTCAATGTTTTAGTTACCAGTTAAATTGGCTGATTACATTGTTCTTTGAATTCTGAACACACACACACACACACACACACACACACACACACACACCCCAAACACAGTTACTTAAAAATTGAATGCATTTCAAACTTAACAATTCCCAAATAAACTCCTAGCTTCACAACTGTCTCTCAGGTAGGGAATGAACATCCTGTCTGTCTAGTCCGTTACTACAAAGTCTTCCGTTTTCTTCTGTCTCTCATATCTGACTTACCTCAAAAATCTTCAAGGTCCAACTCTAAAACACAATTCAAATTTGACAGAAACTCACAACTACTATCCTTGTACAATGATCAATGTTAGTATTCTAATGAAATGATTTGAACAGAAGGTCCTTCCTTAGCACCATATGTATCCAAGTACAGTCTCATTTTAACTTAGATCAAAGTTCATATATAAAAATTGCTTGTTACTTCTCTATGCAAAATCTTGCATAACAGTTTATTCAAATTCTTACAAAGACCTCTGAATTGCATTCCTTTTTATTGATCCAGAGGAGAGACAGGGTTCCTTACAGAGTCCCTAGTCTCATTCACAAACAATTTTAAGAATGCACTCAGGGGCTGGAGAGCCTAGCTCTTGCAGAGGACCCGGGTTCGATCCACAGCACCCACATGGTGGCTGAGAACCATCTTTAACTCCAGTTCCAGAGGCTTCCGACATCCTCTTCTGACCTCCGCGGCATTGCACGATACAGGTGCACAAACCTAGATGCAGACAGTACATTCATACACATACAAGAATAAATAAAATGAAAAAAATGCACTCAAAGCTTGGGGTGGTGGCGCACACCTTTAATCCTAGCACTCAGGAAGCAGAGGCTGGCGGATCTCTGTGAGTTCAAGGCCAACCTGTACTACAGAGAGTGTTCCAGGGCAGCTGGGGCTACAGGGAGACCCTGTCTCGAAAAAGACCAAAAAAAAAAAAAAAAAAAAATGCACTCAAGCAGAAGCACTAGGACAATTTTATTCAAATTTCATGGAAATATCCTTAGGGCAGGGAAACCGTAAGACTGGCAGCCGCCTTGAGGAGGAGCGTGGAGAGACAGAAACAAAACAAGAAGCCATGCTGGCTGAGAGTGCCACGGCAATCAGACAGGTAAGTGGCAGGTTGGCAGACACATGTCGGAGAGGAGAAGGGTAGGGAAAACGGTAAAGAAAAGCAAAACCATGGAGCAGCCCATAGCATTGAGTAAAGAATGCTTAGAAATGAGGTATAAAGAAGGAAAGGAGAGATTATGCTATTCTGAAGAATGCTGCAATCCCAATCTGCAAGAATTGCCCCAAGAGGTGGGGATATCTGGCAAGGAAAGTTCACCACCTCATTCACACACTAGGCATTCTGCCCATCTCTTTAGCATCAATTAAAGTGAACCTGCCTTCCTAGGGGTGGTCTTGACCAGGTGATTGACCTGTAAAGACTGACAAGTTAAGGTTCCAATCACACCAGAGATTCCTCTATTTTCTTCACCAATGTTAACCCTGGAGGCTTCTTGCTACTGTAACACTATGGCCTCATCTAGCATTAGTTAAATAACCCCCAGTATTTCTTTCTAGAAAAATTGACCTTGTTAACATGTCTGCAATGGCACACATGCTGTCATTCTAATGTCCTTTATACCAACTATTTCCTTTCCCTAGACTGTTCTTCGCTAGTTGGCTCAAAGAATCACCAGTTTTATATTGAAAATCATCTGTTCTTAATTGTGATGCTTTTCCTCTTCCATATTGCTAAATATGCATGGTCTTTATCAACATCCAACAATACTCAATATTATGGTATTTAATGCCTATCCTTCTCAAGTAGAATTTAAGTTGCTGTATTAGTTTCCTAAGAATGCTTTAAGCAAATTACACAAAATTTGTGGCTTCAAACAAGAGAAACTTATTCTCACAGCTTTGCAGTGAGAAGTCTAATGTCAAAGGTATGCAGGTCAGGTACTATCTACAGTCTATACATGAATACTTTTCTCCTGAATAGCTTTATTTTTGCTCTAGCTTCTTTTTGGTGGCACAAGGCATTGCTTGCCCTGGAGAGTCATAATCACTATCAATCTTCATATTGGTTGTTACTCTGTAGTTTCTTTCTCGTTCTCTTTTTGATTCTTTGACAATTGTGTATAATTATAAAATATGGATTTTGGCTATTTCCATCCTCAATTACCCTCTTGCATCCCCTCCCTCTCTGACTGAGGATCTTCTCAACACCTCCATTCTCTCTACGCTGAGTTTAATTATGGTTGCTTGCATGGTCATGGCTGGGGTTTATTTACTGGAACACGGGAAACATTTCGGTAGCTACATCACTGAGGAAAACATCGCCCTCTCCCTCAGCAACCCTTTCCTGCTAATAGACACTAAACACTCAAGACTTTTGTAATGGAATGTTGAGAGGCTCAGTCTTTGTGGAGCTCTTTTGCTGGTACCCCAGACTACTATGAATTTCTGAGTGTGACAGCTGTGTCAGGCCCAGAAGGCATTATTTTCACAACATTCCTCCTCATATACTGGCTTTTACATTCTTCCACCCGCCCCCCTTTTTTTTGTCTTTTTCTTTTTCGAGACAGGGTCTCCCTGTAGCCTCAGCTGTCCTGGAACTCACTCTGTAGACCAGGCTGGCCTTGAACTTACAAAGATCAGCCTACCTCTGCCTCCCAAGTGCTAGGATTAAAGGCGTGTGCCACCACGCCCGGCTTTTTTTTTTTTCCAACTCCCTTTTTTGTGGTGTTCCCTGAGCCTTGTAGGGGGTAAAACAGATGATCTGTTTAGGACCCACCACAGTTATTTATTCTCTGTATTTATACCAGTTATAAAGCTCTGCATTAATTCCCTCATGCTGTAGAAAAGATGATCTCTGATGAAGATTGGCATCATCACTAATCTATGAGTATAAACATATGCATTTACATACCTGGTACTATAAACCTGGTTAAGAGCCAAGTTGCCATGGTCATAGGCCTAGAGTTGGAGGAGATACTATTATTGTTTCTTCCTTGTTTGTTTGTTTTTTTTCTTCAAAGCCAATTTTTTTTAGCATTTTTGTTATTTGCAATTAGCAAGCATTTTTTTAAAAAGTTTTTAAATTTTATTTATTTTTTATGTGTATGAATGTACCGTCTGCATGTAGGTTTGTTCACCCATGTAGTGCAATGCCAAGGAGGTCAGAAGAGGGTGTCGGATTCCCCTGGAACTGGAGTTAAAGACTGTTCTCAGCCACCATGTGGGTGCTGAGGATCAAACTCGGGTCCTCTGCAAGAGCAGTCGGCACTCTTAACCTCTGCAGCCCCTCAAAGCCAATTTTTATTGAAGCTTTGTGCATTTCCTACAAAATTTCAAATCAAATCTATACCCGTGCCTCTACCCCCTCCCTGCCCCCTACCCCACCGGAGCTTATGCATTCTGCCAAACATGTTTGTCATCTTTTTCTCAGTCTCTCTCAAAATTCTCCATGCAGAAGTTTAATGTTTCGAGCAGAAGTTCACCGTTTCAGTCAGTTCTTTGACCTATTGTTGTTGTTGTTGTTGTTCCTTCCCATGTGCATCACTCCAAAATAAGCATATGTGCCTTCCTTGTTTTTATAAGGAAAGTTTTTCATTGAATTTACAGTTCCCTGAAATCTAAAATTTTCTCATCTTAAGATATTTAATTGTATCTGTGAAGAAGAGCTTTTTCCAAATAAGCTCCCAATGACAACTCTTGGGGGTTAATGCGGGAGCACGTCATCTTGGGAGGCTGCCACTCAGCTCTCTACAACTGTAGTCTTCTTACTTGCAGTTAAAAGTGGAATTATGGAAAATGGTCTGGAATCGTTTGATGAAAAAATGAGGTTTTTAAGACCAGAATTTAGCTTTTTTTCTATAAACTTGTCGCCAGCAAATATTTTAAAATTTTCAAGTTTTAATATGCTATGTCACAACTGCTCAATTCTGTTGTAACTTTGAAACCAGCCCAAACAATACAATAAGTAAAATAATGTCAGTATATTTCAATCAAATTTTATTCACATACCTGGAAATTGGAATTTGCATGTGTCTCAAAGTATTGTCCATTTTATATATTTTATTTTATTTTTACATTTTTATTGATGTTTTATGTATTTCATACATCATTTTTCATTTCTGTTCAGGCATATTCCCCTATCCCTTTCCCCCACCCCACCCCATCCCATCCCAGATCATGCATTCTGCCATAACTGTCCTGCATCTTTCTCTCAGTCTGTTTTTTATGCTTAGGAATTCACATTTTCCTCTGCTAATTTCATGTTATTTTAAAATATGGTTGCTTACTCTCCACAAATATACGGTAATTACAGAGTCTGAAAATAATTGGTGGGTGGATTCTAGAGCATTTTATATATTTTAATCATGGCAAATTATAAAAATTTTCCATCATGGCCTGTGTAAAATCAGGTAGTAGGGTTCAATCTATGTGGCTATACCTGAAGAGCCCTGTGGGCCTGTAGGGAATCAAGGCTGTGAGGTCCTGTTATGTTCAGACAACATGGCACTGATATGGATTTCTGGCAGGAGCCAAGATGGCTAATGTACAAAATGACCCCTGATGTCCAAGGACCCCAAGAGTAAACAGTGATGTAATCTAATATAACAGTTTTGGCAAAAAAACCCTCATCTTCATGTAATTTTCTATGAAATGTCCTTGATACCCAAGGCATATTCTCTCTTGCCTGCTGTCTTCCTGCCCTGTAGCCCGTGTGTCTTTGTCCAGAGAAAATGAAGCATGTCTCATTTGCCAGAGACTGCATGCATTTTTTTTTAATCTCCCAACTCCTTGAGACCCTCTGTTCTTGGTCCCGGGGCTAGGCCTCCACAGGGCTATTTTTGCTTAACAAGTTATCAGGGAATTCGGATCACTTTAGGGGTTTTTAGTTCCTTTAAGAAACTAACTTTAGGGGCTGGAGAGATGGCCTACAGGTTAAGAATACCAACTGCTCTTGCACCCACATGGCGGCTAAGAACCGTCTTTAACTCCAGTTCCAGGGGAATCCGATACCCTCTTCTGACCTCCGACATGGGTGCACTGACCTACATGCAGACAGTACATTCCTACACATACAAAAATAAATAAAATTTTTAAAAAACCTAATTTTAAAATGGACTCAAAAAGAAGCCTGAGGACCATTTTATTAGGATTTGAAAGAAAAATGACAGAACAGAGCAAAGTGAAAATTCTAGCATGTGCCAGTAGAGGAATATGGTGAAGAGGAGAAAAAGTCATGCTTGTAAGTTAGACATAGAGGTTCATAGGCAGCTGGAGAAGATGGGTATCTTCAGAGAAAAAGCTCAGGATGTCAGGATGTCAGAAATAGCATGTTTGAACTTTTGGCCAGTATCTGAAAAAAAAAAAAAAGTAAAGAAAAAGTTGTCATTTTCAGTAAGAACTCAGAAAACTAGGCAAACAATTGAGGTTGGGGCATTGCCCCCCCCCCAAAAAAAAACCACGTATGGCATCCCTCATTTGCAGATACTAACACCAAACATATGTAAGTCAAACCTCACACTACTACAGCTATAACTTGAAGTTTATGTCTCTATTTTCTCAACTTCTAAAATTTATGAGAAAGAATCAATCCCTCCTTTGAAAGTACATTAATGGAGATGTTATAAGCCACAATAAGACCCTGTCATATCTAACAGAAAAAAATGTAATTCATGGATTAACATACCATCCAAACATCTGTGTCTATACCAAAGTAAACTACCATAAGAATTAGTACTGTTTAGATACCTATATATCTAATTGCTTGTGCTTAATTAGTAGGATTGAAAGGTTATTCATGGACAAACTGTCAGCCCATGAAAGGAAACAGCCAGAATTGACCAGAGACCAAGACAACAGCTCCACCAAAAGTAAACTGTTTTGCTTCTCATCCACCTGTGCCCCTTTTCTAAGCCTAGGGAACAATCTGCTAAAGAGGGGGCGTGGTAGAATGTAAGGGCTGAGATTGGGGTGAATGGTGAAACTACAGCAACGTAGTCTGGACACTCGTTTGATCAACTTGATTGAACATACAAGCCCCCCCTGCTGGATGGGGGGACCCATGGGCTGTGTGGGTTTGGGCACAACTGCTTGAAAATTGGTTTTACATGAAGGATGCTTGTACTCATAAATTATTACTTAATGCTAAAAATGAAAAAAAACTGAGAGAAAGATGCAAAACAGTTATGGCAGAATGCATGATCGGGATGGGGTGGGGTGGGGGGAAGGGAAAGCAAAATATGCCTGAACTGAATTGGAAAATGCTGTATGAAATACACAAAGCATCAATAAAAAATGAAAATAAAAAAAGAAAGTACATTAATACATACACTAGCTTGCTATGTAACTTGGGAATGTAAAGTTATATTTCTTTGTGCCTGTGTGCAAAATTGCTCTTAAAATATGAATCCCAAATGTGGTTTGGAATTAACCCATAGCTTATTTTCAGAGTCTGTTATTTGGTATTTCGAGTGTATATATGCATATTTTGGAATAATATAAAATTAAAGGGAACAATAACAATAACAAAAAGAAATAGAAAGAAGTATAATAACTAAACTGAACTTTTATAATCCTCAAATTAAAATATCTTAGAACATAAATTAGAACAGAAATTCTAAATAAAAAAGAAAAAGAAGAATGTAAACAAGATTATAGGAAGAGTCTTTATTTTATTATTTTATTTTATTTTATTTTATTTTATTTTATTTTATTTTATTTTATTTTATTTTTGAGACAGGGTTTCCCTTTAGCCCCAGCTGGCCTGGAACTCTCTTTGTAGACTAGGCTGGCCTTGAACTCAGAGATCTGCCTGCCTCTCTCTGCCTCTGAGCGCTGGGATTAAAGGCACGTGCCACCACGCCAGGCGTGGAGAAGTCTTAAGACCCTTAAAATATCCTACTATGTTTAGATTATTTAGAAAAAGTATATGCTCATTATAAATCATATATATTTTATAAAGCATATATATTATATAAAGCATATAAATCAATACTTCATTTAATAAAAAAGTATTGTCTCCATTGGATAGTACCTGTTGGTCTCAACTTAAATGTATAAAGCATACTTTATTAGACATGTTTTTCCTTAAAAAAATAAATTATTCTTACTCAAAAAAAAAAAAAAAAAAAAGAAGCGCATTATCTCATTAAAGGCATAACTCCACCCATCTCCTTAGTAGGTTTTCAGGTGAATCAACTTTCCTTAGAGCTGGTCTCCTAGCCAAGTGATTAACAGGTCTAGCTAGACTAAATCTTAAACCAGAAGACAATACTATGTAATGCTCTAAACTTTGGAGCAGATCAGAATGTCATGTCTCCACCTAGAGCCAGAGGTAGAACTCAGATTCTGTTCTTTTGATTGGGAGGAAGGAAATAGCTTTCTTTTAACAAAGCACTGATACCTCCACCTTTTCATATGGTAATTTTTTTCTTGTAATGGGGCTTTATTGAAACAATCTATTAGTCTTCTTCCTCTTCCCCTTTTTCCCCCTCCAATTTGAAGAGAGCAGTTCCCCAGTCACAGGGAAATTTGAGGCTTATTTTACCAATAAGGCATTTTAAGCCATAAGAAGGGACAAATCTTCTCATCTATTTTACCAAGGAAACAGGATGTGAGGTTCAAAGCTGATTGTGAGGGAAGGTCTACCTTCAATGGCCAGGAGGCGGTAAATATCTTTGAGCTACCTAACAATGTCTTCTCCAGAGGAGTAATTAGTTAGGTTTTATAGATGCCTTCACTAAAACTCATCAGCAGAAATTTTTATTGTTGATGGGTATGGTAGGGAAGGCTAGAATTCATGGGGCATTTAGAATACATAGTCTAAGGACAAAAAAAGAAGATAATTTTTTTTTTTTGCTATATACTTTTTTATACTATTTGTTTCTGAGAGAATTCCTTAAGCCTAATAATCATCAGAAAATACTGGTATCAATCCATTCATTGAATACAGTACATTCACAGTAGGGATCTAAATAAAAATAGATAATGAAGAAAGAAACTGAGGGAAGGACAAGAGGAAATACTAGACAGAATTAAGACTCTACTGAAGTCACTAGGACTGTTTAAGGAAGCTCAGTCAACGATCCACAAAGAAACTTCTTGAATACCAAAGCAGTTCATTAAGATGATATAGCAATGGTTACAGTACAAAGTGCATCTTAGCTGAACTCACTCTGGATATAAAATTTTACCTTAACAGCTGTTTCTTTGTTTTTTTTTTTTTTGTTGTTGTTGTTTTTGCTTTTCATAATCATGAACACAAAATAAGTAATTTGAGAATAATTCAACCAAGAGTTCAATGGAATACATATCATTAATGAGTTAAAACTGATATAATCCTTTGAAGTGTGTCTAGAACACTGGAAGTTCCGTGTAAGTGGTTGCTAAGTAAAAGAAATCATATCTTGAGATGACAGAGAGAGAAATAGGTTTGGATGAATACATTCAAGTATTTGTTACAGAACACAATTTTATACTTGGGATTGTATTTATTAAGCAATTTAAATGCTTTTCATTTGAAGTTTTAAATAGCTGAGTGTGGTGGTGCATGCCTTTAATCCCAGCACTCAGGAGGCAGAGGCAGGCAGATCTCTGTGAGTTCAAGTCCAGCCTGGTCTATAGAGTGAGCTCTAGGCCAGTTGGGACTAAAGGGAGACCCTGTCTCAAAAAGACCCCAAAAAATAGCTTATTGTTAGGAATTATGAGTTTTAGCTCTCTCCTGGGTCTGGTTTCAACACAAAAATGTTAGGAATAGGGGCTTTAAGCAGAGAGCACTCTCTTAAGTCAGAACTCTCCTTGGTAAATGTTAGGATTAAGAGTTGAAAGACATCAATCAATCAATCAATCAATCAAAAGAGTTGGAAGACTCATGGGTTGGAAGGGAAAGCAACCAGGCTCATACAATCCTCAACAACCTTCATTAGTCAATGAGGGGTGACTACTGACCAGAAGGAATCTGCATTAGCCACAGGGGCCAAAGAGTAGGGGGGCAGGTGTTAAGTACTTCTGGACTTGCATTCCCCACCCTATCCCTCAATGGTCTCAGGATAGCTTGTGGGAGTTTTAAGATCTGCATTCTTTCTCCCATAAGGGTCTTAGAGAACTTTATGGTTGGAGTTTATGGGGTGCCAGACAGGTTTGCTTGCAAAGCAAAAATTGCTTTATGGTGTGGGGTTAATGGAGGTCTTTCTCCCTTCATTATTGACATTATCACTGTGGTTTATCCTTTAACTGAAATCAAAATATTACCCTATTTCAAATAAACAGCAGAATTTAAGTTAAATTCTACATACCTTTAAACCCAGCACTCAGGAAGCAGGTGTGATCTATGTGCAGCCTAGTCATAGTGAGTTCTAGGCCAGCCCAGGATACAGGGAAATTCTGTCTCAAAAAAACCATAATAAATAAATTCATAATTAATTAATTACAAAGAAAATACTTTCTTTGCATTTTTTACAACTTAAGCATGAATTTATTAGGTTTTAAAGTTCCACATATGTATCTATTTGGCTACATGTATATTAAATTATACTTGAGGAAGAAGCATTTCTTGTGTCTAAAATTCATAAACTATTTGTAATTTCTCAGTTGTTATACTATCAATTTTTATTTAATAGTCACAGATACTGGCATGAAATATTAAATTGGCTTATTCCTTCTTTTTGAAAAGAAAATTTGCTTTTGCAACAGATGGAGACTACTACAGAGTTCCAGAACTGGTCAAATGCAGAGAACAAGTGTCTGTAAGACGCATCTTCAATGCAACCTCTACACACAGGATGAATGCTTCTCTCAACTGTAAAAAGAAAAGTTTCCTTATGCAGCTCATGGCGATAAACACAGATACCCACAAATGGCCAATGTGTAGATAACAAGAGGATGCATAGTGCTTCTGTCAATAGGACACCTAACAAACCTTTGCCTCTCTAGGCTTAGGGATCATTTCTGACAAGGGGATAGAAAGATTATAAGAGCTATAGGGGGTGGATGAGCACAATAATTCTTCTAGACAGCTGACCTTTTACTCATATGAATTAAGAGTAATGGGGACAGCACACATGAGTCCTATGCAAGCTCAAACCAGACAAAATCCCAGCATAGACATGGGGAAGTGTGTAAGAAACCCCAACCAACCTAAGGAAATTTTGGCAATTGATGGCTACTTGGAGTGAGAAAGACAGTGTCTTACAGGGGTGGGGACTCTTGGTGGGGCCAGTGGATAGACTGACACTGAAAAACATTTGGAGATACAATTAAGAATCTATAGGCTGTGCTATATTTGAGATACATTAACTTGGGCGGGAGTGAGTGGGAGGAGGTGCAGATACATGAGGAGAATCTAGATACCATAAAATTATATTGTATGAAAATCAGAAAAATCAATAGTAGGAGTAAATTAACAAAAAACAAAAACAAGAATTCACACTTTAAAACTCTGATAGCAAAATCAACTTATGAGTATGTTGTTACAGGGGAGTTGGCATGTGTCCAGAGCGGGGAGGAAAGAGCAGAGGAAGAGAAGAGAGGCCTGGCCTTTGGAATTAAGCCATCATGGGTTTCATCCACATGACAGTCAAGCAGTCACGTGATGGGGAGGGGAGCTTTAAAGAGAAAAAAAGAAAAACAAACCTAAGTGCTCAGGAAATAATGCTTAGAAAGGAGGCAGAAAGAAGAGGAAGAGTTATGCTTTTCTGAGTAACTCAGACTTACAGAGTTGTATAGCTAAGGCTCTGTAATCTACTGCCCAGAGGGTGGGAATTCTGGGAGGGAAAAGTACATCAGCTCATTCCTTCTCCATCGTTAGTACAGTTTAAGGTAGACCTGCCTTCCTGAGGATTACCGGATGACCTGCCCAACTGCATTAACTCTCAAGGGAGGAGACAACTAGCTGAATGGGTCCACCAGCAGGCAGATTCCTTTTAGTTGTTAGAATATGTAAAGAATACTATTCCTTTTGATTAGCTATTATATTGCAAGAATGTTTATCTTCCTTGGATTAGGTTATTTCTCATTTAGAAGATACAGCGTTATTTTGCTCCCAGAATGCATCATTATTTAAATGATGGACTCTTCTATTAGAAATAAAAGGCAAGCGCTGTTTGCTAAGGATCATTTTCCATACTTGAATCACAGAGGAATTCTGCTCTGCTAGCGAAACCTATGAGTATAAACAGTAAGCTACTCAAATTGAAAATAGAACAATTTTCCACAACATCTTCAACTAATGAAGCTTAATTCCTCCCTGATTCTGCACAGGTCTCTTCTTATCCATCATCTTCATATAGGTGCCACACAGATGGCTTCTCCCTGCCTTGTATAACAAGGTTTGTGATTAATTAATGTGACCCTTTTGCGACTGAATTTTCGATTGACCCATTCCTCCACTCTATTTCTTCCCACCTCACCCTCCTTTTCTTAGCTTCTTGTTTACATGCCCATTACCAAATACATTAACACTTGCTTGTATATATCCATATGTCAAATGCATGATATATTTTTGTGTCTTCTTTATACATCCAATTTCATATGTAATAGCCCTTAAACGTCCTGTTTATAAATTATTTCCCCACAGTTTTTGGAAATATTTTCCATGACTACATGATTTGTAGTAAGTTGAAGGTTTGCTGGAGCAGATTCAGGATTCTTACTCAGAGAGTTCTCTTCTTTTATCTCTCCAGAGTCAAAAACTTATGAATAATTAAGAATTTTCTTCCTAAAGTCATATTTTTGAATGTGTTATCTTTTGCTAATCTGTCAGTTTTTTAAAAGAAAGACAAATCAAGGTTTAAGTATGCTCAAGTTCCTGACTTCTTTAGTTATCATGAAAGTTAGGGTTTGTTGAGGGAAACAGATGTTGTTCTATCATATTTCAAGCAGGAAGGAATTTAAAAGAGGGATTAGAGAGGTGAAACTGTGAGAGGGCTAGGGAGATTAAGGTCAGGGATACCAATACTGGATTAGTGCAAAAAAAATGCCAGATAATTAACAACAATACCCCTTAGGCAATAACAAATTACAAAGTGTCAGGAAGACGCTTCCAGTGACTTCAGCTATCTGTAGTCCTGAAGAGAGATCCACAGGACCCAGAGAAGCCTGGTACTGCCAGAGTTTATGAGTCCTTGCAACTCTTGGAACAGTAATGACAACTATGGTTCTTCTTTTCTTTCTCCTTTTTGATCTTGCACATAGACGTTAAAGAACAGTCTTCCTGAGTGAGTGAGTCTGAGACTTGTAATTTCTAGCCTTCAGCCACAGGGATAGGGGAGAATAGGGGAGGGAATTAGCTTAGAGAAATAGGAGAGGTACTGATTATGAACACAGAGTAGGTGTTAAATTCTTTAAACAAGGCTGGCGGCAACAGAAGTTGAAAAGACAATTTCAGGCTTGGAAGCCACTCTGCCCTATGTTTAGTTTATAAAAGAAACTGAACTGGTCCTTATCTATGATGGTAATATCCTAATGCATTAATACAATATTGTTAGTAAGTTTTTTAAATATATGATTATGAAGTTCCATTTTATTACTCATCTATATGGATGGTAGAAATGTTTTACAAATCATTTTATTAGCCAATAAGTGACTTTTATTCAGGATTAAGTAAGACTTTGCAATGTTAAGACAAGACTGCTACTGTCTCTCACTTCTCATACAGAATACATTAACCAAAATGCTTCTTTCTCTTTGGGCATGCTGAGGGTTTTCCTTAGTCATTTGTGACCCAACATGTTTTGATAATTTTTTTTTGATGGAGTTGGAAATAAATTTATATTTCTAAAGTGTTATTAGAGCAGAAGTACATCCTTCAAGATTAAAAAAATTATGTTTGTAGTGTGGTAGTAGAGAACAGATTCTTTTATTTGTTAAATTGCTTTCACACACAGGATCAATAGCTTCCAAAACACAGTCATTTTTATGGATTGATGCAGGCTAAATAGCAATTTTCTGGGTGATATTGTTTTCCAATCTTCATCTGACTGAATAAAGATAAATGGCTAGGTGGAAATATAGATTGTTTTATGTCATTTATCAGAGTGAAGCAATTTATATATGATGATATATGGATCTTCTGGAAATACTATATAAAAATTAATGTTGATTAACTTTGAATTCTTCTGAATTTTCTTTTTCTGAGCAGGGGAATGTTTGTAGTATAAATAGGAATTTTAATTACAATGAAGAATATTTAAGCAGATGCTACTTATTTTTACATAACACGCACATTTCCACATTACTGCAGTTAAAGGAGTAGTTCATTATCTACAAGAAGATGATGCGAGAAAGACTCCTTTTTTAAATTTATTTTTGTTAGGGCTGGGAAATGGACCTAAGGCCTTGTGCATGTTAGGCAACTAGCTTACTCTGGAGTTGCATCTCCAACAAATTACATATGTATTTTTTTTATTTTAAGACAAAATGTCACTGAATTAGGTAGATGGCCTTGAAGTTGATCTGCAACCTAGTCAGACTTGATCCTGCCATCCTACACCACTCCATATCCTGAGACAGAATTATATACCTAAGCCAGTAAACACAGCAAGGAAAACCTTTCTAGTTAATGCTTGCAATTTGAAATTTGTAAACTTCATATTCATATGGAAATGTGGAACAATATGAATATTCATCCTCTCATGAAAAGCTTATTTCCAATATATGTACTCACAGGCATGAAGTAGATTCCCTCAAAATGGGGCTACCAAGTGCACATCAAGATCACCATTTCTCAGTCAATTCCACAAAGTCCTTAACTATATATGTATCTATGTGTGTGTCTGCCTAGTTCTCTATCTCTATAGAAGCTATTGATCCTGTGTGTGAAAGCAATTTAACAAATAAAAGAATCTGTTCTCTACTACCACACTACAAACACAATTTTTTAAACTCGAAGGATGTACTTCTGCTCTACTAACACTTTAGAAATATAAATTTATTTCCAACTCCATCAAAAAAATTATCAAAACATGTTGGGTCACAAATGGCTAAGGATACCCTACAGCATGCCCAAAGAAAAAAAAAGCATTTTGGTTAGTGTATTCTGTATTTCATATTTTAAGCAGTTTTCCTCATTTAGTTGACTTGTGACTTTAGAGATCCCTCCCTTTGAAGATTCATCAGAGCATCTCAGGAGGCCAGAGTGATTGATAATTACAAATACTGAAGTAGACCTAAATCTCTAGACTTCTTATGAAACAGACTGCTCCCTTTATGTTGCGTAGGAAACACACTTTCCATTGCTGAAAACCTGAAGTTCCATATTATGTAGTGGCATCAAGCAAATGCATTTTCAGGTTTCAGGACAAATTTCCAAGTGTAATCCCATTGACTAGAGATCAAGACATCAGCTCCAGAGAAAGTAGACTGTCTTGCTTCTCATCCACCTGAGCCCCTTTTCTAAGCCTAGGGAACAATCTGCGGAAAAGGGGGCATGGTACAATGTAAGGGCTGCAATTGGGGTTAATGGTGAAACTACAAGACTATACTTTCAGGGATCATTTCTATAGTTTGTAACTAGAGAAGTTTCTCTGACTGTGTAGAGTATAATATGAAAATCAATAAACATCATCAAACATATCAATGGATTGAAGGACAAAAACCACACCATCATCTCAATTGATGCAGAGAAAGCCTTTGACAAAATCCAGCATCCTTTCATGTTTAAAGTCCTGGAGGGAATTGGTCTGAAGGGATCATTCCTCAATGTAATCAAAGCCATATATCAGAAACCCACAGCCAATATCATCCTAAATGGGGAAATGACAGAAGCATTCCCCTTAAAGGTAGGAACTCGGCAAGGCTGCCCCCTGTCACCACTCCTTTTCAATATAGTGCTGGAAACCCTTGCTAGGGCAATAAGGCAAGAAAAGGAAATTAAAGGAGTTCTAATTGGAAAAGAGGAAGTCAAGCTATCCCTTTTTGCTGATGATATGATTGTCTACCTAAGGGATGCTAAGAACTCCACCAGAAAACTCCTAGAAACGATTAAGAGCTTTGGTAAAGTGGCAGGATACAAAATAAACCTAGAAAAATCAGTAGCCTTTCTGTACACCAACAACAAGCAATTGAAGAAGGACTACAAGGAGACCTTCCCACTCACAATAGCCTCAAAAACAATAAAATACCTAGGAACAAACCTAACCAAAGACACCAAGGATCTCTACAACAAAAATTTTAAACCCCTGAAAAAGGAAATTGAGGAAGACATCAGAAGATGGACAAACCTCCCATGCTCATGGATTGGGAAAATAAATATAGTAAAAATGTCCATCCTACCCAAACTAGTGTACAGATTTAATGCGATCCCAATCAGAATCCCCAAGAGTTTCTTCACAGGCCTGGAAAAAAAAATCCTCAATTTCATTTGGAAAAACAAAAGACCCCGAATAGCCAAAGCAACCCTGAGTGAAAAGAGCAATACAGGGGGGATCGCTATACCAGACATCAAACTATACTATAGGGCTATAGTCATAAAGACAGCCTGGTACTGGCACAAAAACAGACCAGTTGACCAATGGAATAAAACTGAAGATCCAAACCTGAGCTCATACAATTTCAGCCACCTCATATTTGACAAGGGGGCCAAGAAGACACAATGGAAGAAAGACAGCATCTTCAGCAAGTGGTGCTGGCAAAACTGGATCACCACTTGTAGAAGAATGAAATTAAACCCCTACCTCTCACCTTGTACAAAGGTCAACTCCAGATGGACCAAAGACCTCAACGTGAAACCCCAAACTCTGGAGGTGATAGAAGAGAAGCTTGGCAGCAGACTACAAGACATAGGTGTAGGAAAAGACTTCCTAAATCAGACAGCAGCTGCACAAGAAATAAGATCGACAATTGACAAATGGGACCTCATTAAACTCAAAAGCTTCTGTACATCAAAGGAAGCAATAAAGGAAGTGAGGAGAAGACCCACAGAGTGGGAGGAAACCTTCACAGCAGATACATCTGACAAAGCATTAATTTCCAGAGTATACAAGCTACTCAAAAAACAAAGAAGAAAGAAAACAAATGAATCATTCAAAAGATGGAGCAAAGATCTGAATAGAGACTTCACAGAGGAGGAGTTAGAGATGGCCGAGAAACATCTTAAGAAGTGTTCAACATCTCTGATAATTAAGGAAATGCAAATTAAAACCACTCTGAGATATCACCTTACTCCAATAAGACTGGCTAGGATCAGGAACATGAATGATACCAAGTGCTGGAGAGGTTGTGGGGAAAGGGGAACACTCATCCATTGCTGGTGGGAATGTAAACTTGTACAGCCACTATGGAAAGCAGTGTGGAGAACCCTTAGAAGACTCAAAATGAGCCTTCCATTTGACCCAGTCATACCACTCCTGGGTATATACCCACAAGACACAACTTACTGCAAAGATACATGCACAGCTATGTTTATTGCAGCTCTGTTCACAATAGCAAAAAGCTGGAACCAGCCCAGGTGCCCTTCAACTGACGAGTGGATAGAGAAAATGTGGTACATGTATACAATGGAATACTATGCAGCAGTAAAGAGGGACAACATCATGAAATTTGCAGGTAAATGGATGGAGCTGGAAGACATTATGTTAAGTGAAGTAACACAGTCCCAGAAAAACAAACGACAAATGGTGTCCCTCATATGTGGATGCTAGTACCAACAACCCAGATATAAATATTTCTCATGGAGAGGGAGGCATAGTAAAAGAACAACAGAAAGACTGCATCAGAAAATGGACTGAAATGGTGAATTGGAAAGGGGGGATGGGTGGGAGAGGGACACGGGTGTATATTCGATTAAGGCATATTTAATTGACGTGAGCTCAGCAAGTACCCAGTTTCGCCTAGACACTGTCTACAGGACACATGGTGTTTTAGGACTTAGTAAAAGTAAAAGTAAACATGTGTATATTAAACAACATTGGTTTACAGAATCTGATAAAAATGGTAATGCATCTGAATTAAATGGAGATATAATTCGCTGTTGCCCACATTTGCTTTACATAAAATCTGTAGAGCAAGAACTTTGGGATTGACACATACAAATGTTCTCTATAATTTCTCTGTTGTACAGTATCACCTTGTAGCATTCTCTTTAAGATGATTTAACGTAAAAATTAAGTTTGCTTCCCAAGTTAATCATATATAGTCACCCAAAACAACATGGGTGAATTTGATGAAATCTATGCCTTGACTCCACCCTATAGTCATGTATAATACAACTATCTTCTGGAGACTCATACGCTAAAAAAAAAGGGGGGGGGATACAGAAAGACATGAAACCTTTTCATCAAACCCTTGCAATTCAAATCTTAAAACTAACTATGGGAAAAGATTTGTTTGTTCCAACAGGACAAAACGTCACCAACTTAACGGCTGAGAAAGAAAAGATACAGGTTTGCATTGAGTAGGATGTACCAAAAAGTGGCAACGGAAAGGCTGACCCGTCTGAACATTCAAAGGAAGAAAAGCCTCAGATTGCCATAAACATCGAACCCCTCTGTGGATCCTACATGTAACAACTAGTTATAATGAGTCCTAATGAAACTTACCTTCTAGGTGCCACAAAGGTTCTGATATGAGAGACTTCCTTGCCTTCCCACCCATAGAACAAGGAGAAATATGACAATGATGAGGTCGCTCCCCAACTGTAAATTGGAGACAACTATTGTAGAGGTAATCTCTTATAAAACCGGTAAAACTGCTTTCTTTAATTGACTACTAGACATGGGAACTGTGGAAGGGATTACTCTCTGTTCAGAACCAAATATAATACTAAAGTCCTAGGGCTATGCACTCAGGCAAAATATATTAATACAGGAGCTCTGACATCAGCAATGGATTGTTCTACCAGGTGGATGTTGGCCAGGGGATCCAAGGCCCCACAAAAGGTAAGGGCTCCTTGCCTCTAAGTTGGGATACCTACAGGAGGAGAGGCAATAAGACCCTGCTGCCGAAGACCTGACGTTAACATGGGAGGGATGTATTGAGACCACACATGCAAGTGTACAGATGGCCTCTGGAATGCCAGAGAGTGTTACCAAAGGCCACTAAACCAATAAAGCAAATATGGGTCTCCCTGAGTCAAGCAAGACTCCACCGTCAGCACCAGCTACACCTCACCTGCCTGGAAATACTGTGCAGCAGAGGCAGCCATGTGCCTGTATATCCCAAATCTAATTGGCTATTGGCTCTCCCCTTGGAGAAATAACCCATGGCTGATGCCACAAGCTTACATCCTCTACAGGTTAGGAGATGTTATAAGCCACAGTAAGACCCTGTCATATTTAACAGGGGGGAAAATTGTAATTCATGGATTAACATATCCAAACATGTGTCTATGCTAAAGTAACCTACCATAACTATTAGTGCTGCTTAAATACCTATATATCTAATTGCTTGTTCTTCATTAGTAGGATCGAAAGGTTATTCCTGGACAAACTGTCAGCCCATGAAAGGAAACAGCCAGAATTGACCAGAGTCCAAGTCAACAGCTCCAGAGAGAGTGGACTGTTTTGCCTCTCATCCACCTGTGCCCCTTTTCTAAGCCTAGGGAACAATCTGCGGAAGAGGGGGCGTGGTAGAATGTAAGGGCTGCGATTGGGGTGAATGGTGAAACTACAACAATATAGACTGGACACTCATTTGATCAACTTGATTGAACATACAAGCCCCCCCTGCTGGATGGTGGGACCCATGAGCTGTGTGGGTTTGGGCACAACTGCTTGCAAATTGGTTTTACATGAAGGATGCTTGTACTCACAAATTATCACTTATTGTTAAAAAAACGAAAACAAAACAAAACAAAAAAGCAGAGAAAGATGCAGAAAACTTATGGCAGAATGCATGATCTGGGATGGGTAGGGGTGGGGTGGGGGGAAGGGAAGGGGATATATGCCTGAACTGAATTGGAAACTGTTGTATGAAATACACAAAGCATCAATAAAAAAATATATAAAAAAAAGAAAAATGGAAGAAAATTCTGTCACAATATATAAATTATTTTTCCCTTGATTATTTGGAATATATATGGATGGTATAGAAACCCTTTCTCTTCCTCTAGTTTGGCATATATTGAGTAATTGCTTCTTTATAAAACAGAAAAGATAGAGTTTAATATAGATGAAATTATGTTATTTACTAACTTTATTACCCAGGATTTCACAAACTTAAGAAAATTCTTTTAAAACAGAGACATACAACAGGAATACTTTTCTTTCCCTAAAGCTTTTCAATGCAAATTCATCCTCTAAACCTGATGAGCATTTAAATATTTGATAAGGAATGACAAATAAGATATTTGAAAAAAAGTAGTTTACAGATATACAAAAGATAAAGATGAAAATAATATCTTCATTGTTATTTATTGGGACTTAATAAGAATTTAACTTGCCCCAAATGGTTTCTTTATGAAATAACTCATCTTGTAGAATACATTTCATTAGTCTAAATGTAGTAAAAATAAGAAACATGTCAGTGATATTACAAAACTGGGATTCCTTGACAGATTGAATGGATCTTTTTCAAGAAGCAATTAGAAATTTCAATAAATAAAACAAGAAATGATTTGTTTTACATTTTCTTGGTTCTTTCAAGGGAAAAATATTTTCAAAAACAGATGATTCACTACCTTAGAAGTAGTGTTCTGTCTCTTCCACTAGTGTTACAGCACCACAACCTCAAGGAAATTAATGTTCAGTTTTTTTGTTTGTTTCTTTGTTTTTTCAATGGATGCTACTAGCATCTCCAGGGGAGAGCAAGAGTGAAGACGAGTATTTTGCTAAATTCTGTTTTCCCATTGAGATATAAATAACAATCATGGTGCACGGGGGGGGGGGGGTGTTCAGGATTCCATTTCTAAAATTTTAGCTATTTTTTATGTTATCTTTTAAATAATTTATTTTGCTCTAACTAGAATAAAGAAATATCACACTTGAATACCGCTTAAGGACTCAGCAATATGGTCATTTACAATACTAAGTAATGTTCTATAAAAAGGAAACTGATTATAAGTTATTGCAACAAATGCTATTAGAAATTAAAAATGCTGGAGATCTCCCAAAACCAGCTGAAGCACAGGCACAACCCCCCACCCTGCCAATTGGGATTATGAAGGCATCCGAAGGAGGCAAGCAAAGCAAGCCTTCAACACAGTGAAGAGGCATTTAGGACTCACATTGGAATACAGGCAAGGAGAAGCTCATATGCCAGGAACACGAAGAAGAGACAACATGGGAAATGGGCAGGATAATCCCGCACCAAGCTCTACCAACCCTATGGAAGATTCCTACATTGGGATCCTCCTGGGGATGGCCCAGGACACAGATATCAGAAACACAATTGTGAACATACTTAAAGAACTATAAGATTATAAAGAGCAAATCAAAGAACTAAGAAAAAGGAATGAAGAACTCAAGAAGGACATAGAGAAAGAGAATGACAAACTCCAGAAGGAAGTAGAAACACTGAAAAGATCCCATGCTGAAAAAGATAAGGAAACCAACCAGCGAAGCAAAGAACTACAGGAAGAGATTGAGAAACTCCAAAAAGAAGTAGAAATACTAAAGAAATCAGAAGAGGAAATGAAAGAGGAAATCAAACAAGAGGAAAGGAATGGAAAAAGCCTCAGAAGCAGAATGCATGAAGCAGAACAAAGAATATCAGACCTGGAAGATAACACAGAACAACTAAAAACCTCAAGGAAAGATTATGAAAAAATTAAAAATACACAAAAGTGGAACAAGCAGGAACTATGAAAAGATCAAACCTCCCCATCATAGGAATAGAGGAAGGAGAAGAATCCCAAGAGAATGGTATTGATCAGATCTTCTACAGAATAATAGATGAAAACTTCTCCAAACTAAAAAAATGACAAACCAATACAAATACAAGAAGCACATAGAAATCCAAACAGAAAAGTGAGAAAAGAAACTCTCCTTGCCACATCATAGTTAAAATGCTAGACACCAAAAACAACGACAAAATCCTTAAAGCCACAGGAGAAAAACAACAAGTGACCTATAATGGGAAACCTATCAGAATTACAACTGACTTCTCAATGCAAACTAGGAAAGCAAGAAGAACGTGGAGCAAAGCATTCCCAGTGTTAAAGGACAATAGATGCCAACATAGGTTACTATACCCAGCAAAAATGTCGATTATAGTTGAAGAAGAGAGAAAAATCTTCCATGACATAAACAAGATGGAAGAATATATGTCTGGAAAACCAACCCTTCAGAGAATACTTGAAGCAATTCAAAGAACAGAAGAAAGGAGCAACCATCCCCAGGAACCTAGAAAGAGAAATCAATAAAAGCATAACTGCAGAAGTAGAAACCTAAACCCAAACCACAAATGGATAATAAGGCAAAAGGAAGCAACACAAACCTATCAGTCATAACCTTAAATATTAATGGACTAAATTCCCCAATCAAAAGACATAGACTGGGAGATTGGATTAGGAAACAGAATCCATCGATATGCTGTCTACAAGAAACACATCTTACCTTCAAGGACAGGCACCACCTTAAAGTGAAGGGATGGAAAAAAATATTCCAAGCAAATGGTACCAAAAAGAAAGCAGGTGTTGCTATTTTAATATCGGATAAAATAGACTTCAAAGTAAAAGAAATCAGAAGAGACAAAGAAGGCCATTACATTTTCATCAAAGGAACAATCCACCAAGAAGATTTCACAATTATGAATATATATGCCCCAAATTCTGGTGCACCAAACTTTATAAAGACAATTCTCCAGGACCACAAGTCACAGACTAACCCCAGCACACTCATAGTGGGAGATTTCAATACCCCACTGAGTCCTTTGGATAGGTCAACAGGACAAAAAATAAACAGAGAGACATCTGAACTGAACGATATGATACACCAAATGGACCTCATAGACCTCTACCGAACATTCCATCCTAATACCAGAGAATACACTTTCTACTCAGCACCCCACGGAACATTCTCCAAAATCGACCACATCCTGGGACACAGAAGAAACCTCTACAAATACAAAAAGATTGAAATAATTTCATGCATCCTGTCAGACCACAGTGCAATGAAGCTCAACATCAACACCAGGACAAGCCCTCCTGCCTACAAGAACACATGGAGACTAAACAACACACTCTTGAATAATGAATGGGTCAAGGAAGAGATAAAGAAAGAAATAAAAACATTCCTGGAACTGAATGACAATGACAATACAACACAACAAAACCTATGGGATACCTTAAAAGCAGTCCTAAGAGGGAAGTTTATAGCCCTGGGTGCCTACATTAGAAAAACAGAAAGAGCACAAGTGAATGATCTAACACTACAGCTAAAAGCACTTGAGAGGCAACAACAGATGAACCCTAAACGCAACAGACAGGAAGAAATAACAAAAATCAGAGCAGAAATCAATGAAATAGAAACAAAGAAAACAATACAAAAAATCAATGAAGCCAAAAGTTGGTTCTTTGAAAGAATAAACAAGATAGACAGACCTCTAGCCCAGTTAACAAAAAGAAAGAAGGAACAACTCCAAATCAATACAATCTGTGATGAAAAGGGAAATATCACAACGGACAAGGAAAAGATCAAGAAAATTATATGGGAATATTACAAGAACCTATATTCTACCAAGTTTGAAAATCTAGAAGAAATGGATGAATATCTGAAATCCTGGGAATCACCAAAGCTTGGCCAAGAGGAGACCAGCAGCTTAAACAGACCCATAACATATGAAGAAATAGAGGATGTAGTAAGAAGCCTCCCAACTAAAAAAAGCCCAGGCCCAGACGGTTTCACAGCAGAATTCTATAAAACATTTCAAAAAGACCTACAACCATTATTTCTGAAACTGTTTAGAAGTATACAATCAGAGGGAATTCTCCCAAATTCCTTCTATGAAGCCAACATCACTCTATTACCAAAACCAGGCAAAGATCCAACTAAAAAGGAGAATTATAGACCCATCTCCCTCATGAACACAGATGCCAAAATTCTAAACAGAATACTGGCAAATCGCATACAGACCCACATCAAGAAGATCATCCATCATGACCAAGTTGGATTCATACCAGAGATGCAGGGATGGTTCAACATACGAAAATCAATAAACATCATCAAACACATAAACGGAATCAAAGACAAAAACCACACCATCATCTCAATTGATGCTGAAAAAGCCTTTGACAAAATCCAGCATCCCTTCATGCTTAAAGTCCTAGAAGGAATTGGATTGGAGGGATCATTCCTCAATGTAATCAAAGCCATATACAGGAAACCCACAGCCAATATCATCCTAAATGGGGAAATGACAGAAACATTCCCTTTAAAGGTAGGAACTCGGCAAGGCTGCCCCCTATCACCACTCCTCTTCAATATAGTGCTTGAAACACTTGCTAGAGCAATAAGGCAAGAAAAGGATATTAAAGGAGTACTAATTGGAAAAGAGGAAGTCAAACTATCCCTATTTGCTGATGATATGATTGTTTACTTAAGGGATGCAAAAAACTCCACCAGAAAACTCCTAGAAACGATTAACAGCTTCAGCAAAGTGGCAGGATACAAAATTAACCTTAGAAAATCAATGGCCTTTCTTTACACCAAGAACAAGCAACTGGAGAAAGAATTCAAAGAGACCTTCCCACTCACAATAGCCTCAAAAACAATAAGATACCTAGGAACAAACCTAACCAAAGACACCAAAGACCTCTACAACAAAAATTTTAAACCCTTAAAGAAAGAAATTGAAGAAGACCTCAGAAGATGGAAAAACCTCCCATGCTCATGGATTGGGAAAATTAACATTGTAAAAATGTCCATTTTACCAAAACTCTTGTATAGATTTAATGCAATCCCAATCAAAATCCCCAAGAGTTTCTTCACAGGTTTGGAAACAAATGTTCTTAAATTCATTTGGAAAAACAAAAGACCCCGAATAGCCAAAACAACCCTGAGCGAAAAGAGCTACACAGGGGGTATCTCTATACCAGACTTCAAACTATACTACAGGGCTATAGTCATAAAAACAGCCTGGTACTGGCACAAAAACAGACCTGTTGACCAATGGAACAAAACCGAAGATCCAAATCTGAGCACGTACAATTTCAGCCATCTCATATTTGACAAGGGGGCCAAGAAGCCACAATGAAGAAAAGACAGCATATTCAGCAAGTGGTGTTGGCAAAACTGGATCACCACTTGTAGAAGAATGAAATTAAACCCCTACCTCTTGCCCTGTACAAAAATCAATTCCAGTATCAAAGATCTCAACATGAAACCAAAAACTCTGAAGGCAATAGAAGAAAAAGTTGGCAGCAGACTACAAGACATAGGGGTAGGAAAAGACTTCCCAAATCAGACAGCAGCTGCGCAAGAATTAAGGTCTACAATTGACAAATGGGACGTCATTCAACTCAATAGCTTCTGTACATCAAAAGAAACAATCAAGGAAGTGAAGAGAAATCCCACAGAGTGGGAGGAAGCCTTCACTGCAGAAACATCTGACAAAGCATTGATTTCCAGAATATATAAACTACTCAAAAAACCAAAGAAAGAAAACAAATGACCCACTCAATAGATGGAGCAAAGAGATGAACAGAGACTTCACAAGTGAGCAATTAGAGATGTCTGAGAAACACCTTAAGAAGTGTCCAACATCACTAATCATTAAGGAAATGCAAATCAAAACCATTTTAAGATATCATCTTACTCCAATAAGACTGGCTAGGATCAAGAAAACAAATGATACCAAGTGCTGGAGAGGTTGTGGGGAAAGGGGTTCACTCATCCACTGCTGATGGGAATGTAAACTCCTGCAGCTACTATGGAAAGCATTGTAGAGAAACCTTGGAAGACTTGGAATGAACTTGCCACCGGATCCAGCCATACCACTCCTAGGCATGCACCCTCAAGGCTCACCCCACTTCAGAGATACATGCATGTCCATGTTTATTTCAACTCTCTTCACAATAGCAAGGAGCTGGAAACAACCCAAATGCCCCTCAACCGATGAGTGGAGAGAGAAAACGTGGTACATCTACACAATGGAGTTCTATGCAGAAGTAAAGAGAGATGACATCATGAGCTTTGCAGGAAAATGGCTGGAGTTAGAGGACATCATGCTGAGTGAAGTAATACAGTCCCAGAAAAACAAATGATGAATGGTATCCCTCATCTGTGGATGCTAGTGCCAATTACCTAGTTGTAAGTATTTCTTGTGCATGGCTCTTTGAGCTTTTGTCCAAGCAGTTGGGAGTGATGCATATTGGAAACAACAACAACAACAACAACAACAACAACAACAACAGAAAGGACTGCATCAAAGAACTGACCGAAACAGTGAACTTCTACTCAAAACAGTCGACTTCCACATGGAGAATATTGAGAAAGACTGAGAAAGAGATGAAAAGCATATTTGGCAGAATGCATGATCTCTGGTGTGGTGGGGGGATAGGGTGGGCGACATGGGTCTAGATTTGATAAAAAAAGTAAATAAATAAAAAAGAAATTAAAATTCTATGCTGTTTTCAACTGGTATATCAGAATGTTTGAAGGTGGATAATTTTTAAAGAATGGAGGTTTTAGCCTATGGTTTTGGAGGCTGGGAGTTCAAACATATCATTGGCTCCCTCCAGGGTGTAAAGTGTTTTTGTTTGTTGTTTAGTTTAAGTTTTCTGTAAGTGTAATCTGTGCCCAGTGACTCATTTCTATTGAGTACACTTTAATAGAAAATGGAACAGTACTGACTTTGGAATGGAGTAATTTAGCAGGTCCTACCTTGACCAAATACTAAAAGTTAACACTATTAAGAACAAGACATGCTGATAGCAGATACTGTAATATAATTCAAAGAGGACAGATTACCACAATTCAATCTTTCAATTTAACCAGGAGAGAATATCAGATAAACCCAGCTAGACAGAAAGAGGGAGGGAGGGAGGGAGTTAGATATCAAGACAGAGACTGAGAAGCAGAAAGACACATGGTGACACAGAAAAGCAGATATCATGAAATAAGACCAGTCTTGTTCTCACAATCCCTCTTATGGAAACTAACTTGGATCCCATAAAACTACAGTAATCTGTCTTAATGTCCTCAATAACCTCACAACAGCCCATTAGGTCCCTCCTCTTGAGGGTTTCACATCATCTTAATATCAACACTCTGGAGAAGAAGTCTTGAACATGTGAACCCTTGGAAGGGGGGCAGTCTTCATCCTAACCATAGCAGATGTTAATGCTGTAACCAACCAAATAAGCAGTAATTAATTCAGAATAACTTCTTTATGGCAGGTATGACCACACATTAACTGAACTTTCCTAAAGATATAATCTTGTTTGAATCCCTATTAATTCATTAAATAAGAGTTAAAAATATTTCTCTGGAATGTGATTGAAAAGCTGGATATATCTGTTGGCTATGTATTGGTGCCACAAATACAAAAATGCAATTATTTCCAAGAAAGATCCAGCTTTACGTCAACCTATATTTCATGCTTTAAACATTTTATAGTACAAGCTTTTGGAGGGTATTGTTATTCTTATTTATATTTGAAATAATTTTAAGTGTAAAGTATTGAATTCTTCTACGGTGCATTTATTATTCTCAGACCTAAAATTTTTTTGTTTTGGTTTAATACAGTAACTCTTTTTGTATACTTTTATTGAATTTTTGTGTATTTAATCCATACCATTTACATCATCTTTATACTCCTTCTTCCATCTGCACCATTCCGTAGCTACCCCCCCACCAGATTTCATGTATCCTGTCATTTATGTTAAGGCCTATCTAGTTGAGTTAGTATACCCAGACATTTCTCAGTGCAAGTCCATTCACTGGGGTCTAGTTGGCCTCAAAGTGTCTCTCCCTTAAGGAAAATCAGCTCTCCCATACCCACTGCCAGTTATCAGATGCCAATAATTCTTTCACTAAATTTGGGGCATAGTGCCCTTTTCCTCAGTTCTATTTTGGGTTTTTGTTTGCTTGGGTTTGCATGGGTCTTCTGCATGCTGACACTATTGCTCATATGAACAAGATCCTGGAGGCCTGTAAGATTCTAATTTCATATGGTCATGCATTGTCTCCCATGACTCTTTCAATTTTCCCACCCACCTCTTCTTCTGCAATGTCCCTGAGCCATGGTTTGGAAAAAGTTTAATATGAGTCCTCTCCAAGGACTCACATTCTTTGGAATCTTATTCTATAGGCCTCGGCCATTTGTAGCCTTTTGTGGTCATTGCCCCATGTTGCATGAGGGGGCTTCATTGATGAAAGATGAGAGATGCATTAGTAGTCTCTCTACCCCTTGTTCCACTATGTTCCATGAGCCTTAGGTGCAGTTGTCTTATTATAAATGTGTCTCTTAGAGTTGGGAATAGCACAGACATTTAATCTCTGTCTATGACCAGTCGTAGAGTTCTATAATAGTCTCAGTTGCAAAAGAAGCTTCTTTGATAAGTGGTGACAGGCACACTTATTTTGAAATATAGGGATATAAGGATACAAAGTTAGAAATGACATCTTCCTAGGGATGTGACAGCCTTAAGGTTTCTCTATGATCTATGACTCTACAGTCATGTGTATTTTTCTATGCTTAGAGTGACACATGAGCTCACACCCACTGAATTGGCTTTAAGTTAAATTAAAGCTGTTGATTACCCCCCAAATAAAGGTGTCAATATTACCCCAATACAGTTTGCTTTTCTGGTCATTGATGTGGTTATTAGGCCTTAAGGCTGGGGTTGGATCATCCATTGATGTTCTCTCTTAACAGCTTGTGCAGTGTTCTCCAAACTATGAGAGCTAGTCTTCAGGGAAGTAGCATGCAGGCCAGTTCTAGTTCTACCTTCAAGTTCTGGGAGGCAATCAAGGGGTGTGGCAATAACTTGTGTAATTTTGGAGTCTCTTGGACTACCCTGGCCAGCATCTAAAAGGGAGGTTTCTCCTGTCTGGCACTGTTTCTTGTCATAAAGCCTTCAGCTATATTCATCTACTCATGTAGAGATAATTTATGTATAATTTTTCAGCAGAATTTTGAACTAATATATTTCCCTCTTGTTTTTCACATGAACTAAGCATGTCTCTCCTCTTTCTCTCCATGTCTAATCCCTCCTCCTCCCTCCTCCATTAAATTTTTCCCATTTTTCTCCATTTTGCCCTTGATGATACCTGTCTCCCATGGTCACCCCTCTCTTGAGCTTCTTTCTTCCCCTTTACAGTCATGGTTCCAGGCGTTCTAAAATAATACACAACCTCCCTCTTTTGAGAAGTTTTGTTATGGGGAGGAGTTAGAATGATAGAAGCTAGCGTATTTTTCCCAGTACCCATAACTGGACTTTCTGATTTTAGTGGTTTCAGTTGAATCGTTCTCTTTCTTTTTTCAACATGGAGATAAATGTTTGTCACTTTAAGAACCATATTCTAGACCAAAATTTCATAGACAGTACACAAATATCTTTTGCACTTGCAATATTCCTAAAATTTAGGAACATATCATGCACTTGGCCATATGCTGTAGTGCAGTGACCTCCAGACACTCTGTGTCTGCCCTTTTAACAGTTAAACAATTTAGCACAAAATTTCACATAATGTTATCAATTATCACTATTGCCATATATTTTAAAAAGTGATTTTATGTATTCATTTATTGTGTGTATATATTTGTGTGTATGCATTTTTGTGTGCTTCATGTGAGTGGGCTTTGGTCCACAGTGAGCACTCAACACTGAATCATTTCTCTGGTCTCTATTGCCATATACTGTTTCCTCTTAAACTATACCTAAGATAAAATGAAAGACTATTAAGTGATATTTAAAGTATTATTAATACTAAGAAATTAACAATAACTGAAACTGTTTTATATTTCTAAAAGATTTACTTGATACTTTATGGTAAGGTGGTGTCATAGTTTGTCTTCCATTACTGTGACAAAACATTTGACTGACACCAACTTGGGGAGTAAAGGGTTTATTCAGCTCACATCTCCTGGGTCACAGTTCATCACTTAGGGAGCCCAGAGCAAGAACTCAGGGCAGGAACCTGGAGGCAGGAGCTGAAGCACAAGTCATGGAGGAATGCTGTTTATGGGCTTGCTCCCCTGGCACATGCCCAGCCCACCTTCTTATACAGTACACAACAACCTGCCCACTCATTTTGGGCTGGGTCCTCCCACACTGCTCGACCATCAAGACAATACTCCAAAGATGTGGCCACAGGCCAATCCAATGGAGCCAATTCCCCAACTGAGGCTCCCTCAACCCATGTGTGTCAAGTTGACACTAAAGCTATCCAGCACAATTGACCCCTTGTCAACTTGTCACACAAAACACATCACTATTAAACCACCACCTTTCCAGTTCTTATTCCCAAAGTATGATGTTAAAATTAATCACAACCTAAGACAGTACAACCTTAAAAGCCCCATAGTCCTTAAAATGTCCAAACACTTAAAAGTTCACAGTCTATTAAAAGTCTCTTAACTGTGGGCTGTTGTAAAATCCAAAACAAGTACTGTCTTATTTCAAAGGGAAGAATCAAGCACTCTCAAACAAAACCTAAGTCCAGCAAAGTAGCTCAAGGCTGGACACCTGGGATTCACTCATGATCTTCTGGGCTCCAAAGGGTTTCCACAGCTCCCCCTCTCCGACTCTGCCATCCACAGCATGCACAGCTCATCTCACAGTCCCAGGCCAGCTCCATTCCACACCTGCTGCTGCTCTTGGTGGTCGTCCCATGGTCCTGGCATCTCCAAAAAGCTGGGGTCGCCACTGAAACTGAGGCAGCAACTTCACCAATGGTCTCTTCTGACCTCTCCTGGTGCAAAGCCTCAGCTTCTCTCCATGACCCCTGCAATCCTGGGGTCTTCACTGCAACCGAGGTGCACTTCCACCAATGGTCTTTCCTGACCTCTCATGGTGCCAAGCCTCGGCTGCTCTCTGTGACCCCCTCAAATTTCAACACCAGAACCGTATAGGAGACTCTTACATACTACCAAGTCTTGCTTCTGGCTTGAGATGGAGGCTCAGGCCCCTTCTGGAACACAGCTTCTGTGTGCTGACCCTGAAGAAATTCTTCCCAGAAGATTTCACCACAGTGATGCTGGTCTCTTGTTACAGCTGATTTTTCAGCCCCAGGTAACCAGCATCAATTGTCCCAGTACAAAAAAGATTTCCCAGGGCTGGAGAGATGGCCTAGCGGTTAAGAGTGCCGACTGCTCTTGCAGAGGACCCGGGTTCGATCCCCAGCACCCACATGGCGGCTGAGAACCGTCTGAAACTCCAATTCCAGGAGAACTCCAGTTCCAGGG
>VZQC01003434.1:4127505-4139970 GCA_009823505.1 Rhizomys pruinosus | reverse complement strand
AAATTTAAAAATGACTACCCAAAAAAAAAAAAAAAAAAGAAAAGAAAAAGAAATGACTCACCTTCCCTATTCAAACTAAAAATTGTTTTAAAATATTTTAAGATCATATCTCTGCAGCAAAACTTTTCTTGTGCTCATTCCTATTGAAAAACTTACCTTTGAAAGGAGAAAATATGTTTGGAATTTTAATTCTTCTTTTAATGGAAAAGAAACCAGATGGAAAAGCTACATATTATGTAATCTATTCACATGACATTCAGCAAAAAGGACCTAAATCAAAGGTCATTGATAGGATGTGGTGAAGCTGTGAGCAAAGGTGTACCTAAAAAGAGATACACATAAGCAGTGTTAGGACAAGATTGTTTTGCATGATGTGCTATTTCTGGAAGCATATCCCTGAACCATGATGAATGAACATAACTGCATGCTATTTGAAAACCAACATGCATGTAGATACTTCCTAGATAGAAAGTTGAATGTGGCACACTATGAACCCTATTATGCATTTGTACATAATAGATGCAGAAATAGCAATAGTCATGTATAAAACCATAGAACTTGTATAGATATATAGATATGTGTATATATCCTAGTTCTAATCACAGTGAAGCTCTAGAAATCTTGGCACAGCAGAAGCAATGGGTTTGCCTGATGATCTTATTTCATAATGACCTTTATCCAGTACTAGGAAGCAGCAATCTCGAGAAAAATAGACAATTTTGTGTCTGGAGAAGGAAGAAAACAAAAGAGCCTATTACACATAGAAATAGAACAAGGCTCAACCTAAAAGAAAATTCTATGGTTGAAGATCACAAATTTGCCCAATGAAATAAATGGTACACTTGGATTACAATCCTTCAAATAAATTAATATTCATAGATCAATAGTGTTATTAGTAGAAGGTACTAATAATAAATAGCAGGGAGAATGGATGGGTTTTCTTCAGAAAATCCAAATAGTGTGTATACAAGAAATGAGAGAGGTGGAAAATCTGTTAGACAAAACCACTCCTAAATGCTGTTCCGTGACAAGGTTCATGGTAAGTTAAAAAATGAAGAATATCTGTATATCTATAAAGTGCATTTCCCTCAATATTATTATTTGTTATGGTGTTGCAGAGAGTTCTTTACAGGGGGTACCCACGTAAGTGTCCTGCTCCGCCTCTGCCACAGGTTCCCTAGTATAAGCAGATTCTCTAATCTTAGTTTAATGGAGACATTAACATTTGGTATTAAATCAAATATAAACCAGGTCCAAAATAGCATAGGAAGATTTTATCTATTTGTACCAATTGTTGTCTTAAATTATCCAAGTTGGGTAAAAGAACATGAATAATAGGCATTAATTCACTTAGCTCTTCAGTATTTGGAGTCATTTTCTTGAACCCATTTGGCATCCTGGGGTTTTTGTATGTAGTCTCCCTGTACCTCTTTAGCTTTAATAGCCTGGCTCAAGCTACTTAGCCCTGTGCTGGGTCAGGGAGAAATAGGTCTCCCTTTGCCTCCACTGTATTTGCTGGTTCTCTGGGTCAAGCAGGCACTGGGCCTGAATCCCTGTTGTAGTCACAACACCTGCTATCTTTTTATTGACACCATCTGGCTATCGGGGGAGGCCCCAGCTGGGTAAGTAACTCCTGCCCCCAGCAAGACTTTTCTCAGCAGAGAATAGTACTCTTTTTAACCTGATGGGGTCATCACTCCTCCCCCAACAGTTTTTATTCTTCTTATGCCTTTCGTGAATTGTTCCTCAGATTTTTAAGCCTCTCAGAGGCTTTTCTAGCACAGAATTTGGCTTTTTGTTAGTTTGCTTTTTCTTTAGGAACTTGGGTTTGACATAAATCTTGCCACATCTGCCTTTGAGTAACCCAACCAGACTTTCTATTCTGTTTTGTTCTTTTTATGTCTCCTTTAGGCTGCTTCACTCCTCTACAGATCTATTTTACACATTGGTCCATGTCAGCTAGGTTTGATAAAGCCTTTCTTACTTTATAAAGACTGTCCCGTCAAGGGACTCAGCATAGCCATTCAAGTTCCATACCATTCTTGAGGTCCTTTTTCAATCAAGCTTTTTCGTAAATCACTGATAAACACAGCCTTATTTGGCTCACTGAGTGAATTGGGCACTATATATTGCTTTTCTCACACCTAGTTCCCTAAATAATGCTTGTCCCTCTCCTATAATTTTCCTCTCCCCACGGAGTTTAGGGGAAACTCTATAGGGATAACCATGAGTCGCTAATGGCTCTTATTAGCCAATTCTTTGAGGACTTATTCTTATGCTGTCTCAGGCTATGCAGCTTATGTTTCAAGAAGGTATGAGTGGTTATATTACTCAGATTTCCTGCTTCTGCAGCACTTAAAACAATTCCATCCACTCTCATGTCCCATATCTTTACAAGCCAGGTGAGGAGGGGCTCCTTCACTACATGCTTGATAGTCTTTCTCAATTCCAACTACAGTGCTGAGTACACTCTGACTGTCTTAGTGTGCTGGATAGCTTTAGTGTCAACTTGAGACACCTGGGTTGAGGGAGCCTCAATTGTGGAATTGGCTCCATTGGATTGGCCTGTGGCCACATCTGTGGAGTGTTGTCTGATTGTCGAGCAGTGTGGGAGGGCCCAGTCCACAATGAGTGGTGCCACCCTGGGCAGGTTGTTGTGTACGGTATAAGAAGGCAGGCTGGGCATGAGCCAGGGGAGCAAGCCAGTAAACAGCATTCCTCCATTGCCTGTGCTTCAGCTCCTGCCTCCAGGTTCCTGCCCTGAGTTCCTGCCTTGGGCTCCCTAAGTGATGGACTGTGACCCAGGAGATGTAAGCTGAGTAAACCCTTTCCTCCCCAAGTTGGTGTTGGTCAGAGTGTTTTGTCACAGCAATGGAAGACAAACTAGAACACTTAGTTTCCTGCACTGGGCCATCACTAGTGCAAATCATCAGCGTGTTAAAACATGGATTTTTCCATTCTTTATATTAAAGGTCAAACCCAAGGGGCATTGGCACTTTTTCTACATCACTCTCCTCTTTGTTATTATCTGCCTTTTCTCCTGGGTCTCCTAACTGTGAACAGTGGCAGGCTGACACTTCTGCTTCCTTTTCTCTTTATGCAAGTTACTGGCAAGGTTAGAGCCAGTACTGAGGAGGCCAGCCTCTTATTTTTTTTCATGCTCTAATTTTTCTCTTAAATCTTTAATCTCAATTTGGACCACTCCTACTTGGGAGATAACATAGACTAATATCCAGGCCACCTCCACCGAGGCTTGTTATACATCCTGCCCTTGATCCTCTATTTCCAGGGCTCTTAAATCTGCTCTACACCTTCTGTGGTTTTCAAAATATTTCCATTTTGATGCAGTGGCCTCCACTGGTCAAGTAAGCATGCTACTTCAATACCACTTGGAAGTGGACGGGCAGCTGGGGACTTTTCCCACTGACTATCTGACTATTGGACTTCACACTCTAGTTCTGTATCTCAGGGTCCATTGAACAATTCATACTGCCATTGTTACACTCATAAACACTGTGCAAACAATCCACCATGCCAGGATTATCTCTGTGTCTTTCTCCATCACTTTTCCTGAGTGCTTGCTTTTGCCTAGTCCTGCCTAGACTATGGGGGAAGGAGGGGCTGTACCCAGGCACCTAGTGTGCCATCCCCACCCTTGCCCCTGGTTCCCAGTTACCAGGCAAAACAAGGGAACTCTCCAATCTTAGTTTAAAGGAGACTAGAAAGTGTAATCAGGCTTACTCTCAAAGTGAATGGAGAATTTTACATATTGTATACATATATGTATATATATATATATATATATATGTTTTATACACACACACACACACACATACACACACACACACACACACACACACACATGCCAGCAGCAGCTATCTTTTCTCAACATGGCTGCTCAGAATCCCTGCATGGACTCACTGCCCCCTGTCTGTGATCACAAATGGTGAGAGACCCTCAGCCACACATGGTGGACTTTTTATATGTCCCTGGCAACAACACTGCAGTTTCCCAGAGTTCCACATGCCTCAGCAAGCACCTGTGGGAATGCAGGAATTCAGAGAACATAGCCCTTGCTGGAATGCAAGTACTGTGGGAACATAAGCATTTGCAGAAACTGCAAACATCACTGAATTTTGCTTCTGGCTTGGCTTTGTCCTTAGCTCTTGCCTCTAAGTAAACCAGAGTCCATCTTTGTTGTTCACAGCTTGTCCAATGATAAGTCCACTTCAAAGAAGGAATATTTTATCTCATATATGGACTTTGTAACCATCCATTAATTTAAGCCATATTATACATAGCCACAATTTTGATACATACATGTTAATGACTTTGTAATTCTCTCATCAGGATGTGGAATTTACTTTCTTTCCTTTGAGTACAAAGACTTACCTATAATGAATACAGTGAAAAAAATTGAAAATAAAATTTGCAATTGAAAAATTGAGCAGATAATAGATTAAGCAAAGCAATCAAAATTAACATTGTTTTCCTAGAGTCCTGTTATTGTAAGTTAGCCTCTGATATGATTTGAATGAATGGATACTTACTTAGCTTGTCACAATCCTCACTTGGTCTAATAAAAAAAATTTATCAGGCAAACCTAAATTGAGTTGCATTTTGCAAACGGTTCGCAGTCAAAACTTTCAAGAGCACAACGAATAAAACAAGGCTAAGAACTGGCCACAGACTGAATAATAAGAAGAAACTAGGGAAATATGACTGCTAAATGCAATGTGATGTCCTTGGTTGGGTTCTATAGCATACAAAGACACTAGTGGGAAAAGCTTGTGAAAGCTGAATAGAGTTTACAACTCATATTGCTGTGGTGATTAAATTTCATATGCTTTATTTGATGGTTGTGTGAATTATTGCTATACTCTAGAGCTTTAATGTCATTATATTAAAGGCTTATTCCAAACATCCTATTGGGAGTTGGTAGAAGCTTTAGGTTAGTAGGGGCCTGATAGGAGGACCTTACAGCACTGAGGTATGTGTTCTTAAAGAGAATATTAGGATTTTTTAACCCTCCTTCTCCTCTTTCTTTGCTTCCTGGTTACAAAGAAGTGACTAGCTTTTTTCCACCATGTACTCCCACCAAAATGTACTTCCCTGTCCAGGTCTCAAAGAAAAGGGGCCAAGTAACCATGACCAAAATTGCATCACAAAATGAGAGCTAAAATAAACCTTGCTGAATAAAGAGCATATGTTACATATGCACAATGAAGTTTTATTCAACCACAAAGAATAAAATTATGCCATGTAGGAAAGTGGATGGAATTGGAAATCATCATATTAAGCATATAAGTCAGATTTAGAAAGCAAACTGCTTGATTTCTACCATATATGAAATCAAAATGTAAAGGGGGAACACTTAGGTAAAGGAAAAGGATTTAAAAGGAAATGGAAGGGAAGACAATTTATTGTGAATCATATTGGAAGAAGAGTATATTGCATATTTTTTCTCACATGAACTTTCTACATCGTACACATACGTTTAAATATATGAATACATGACGTGAAACCAGAAAACTATGAAGAGACGAGGAAGACTATTGCCTCAGTTACTTTTTATTGCTGTGACAAAGCACTGACCAGGAGCAATATATGTGGGGAGAGTTTACTTCATCTTACTCTTCTATAACAGCCCATCACTGAGAGAAGTAAAGGTAGGAGCTCAAGTCAGTAACCTGGAGGCAAGACCTGAAACAGACAACATGGAGGAATGTTGCATACTGGCTTGGTTCCCCCGGTTTGCTCAGCTACCCTTCCTTTCTTTCTTTTTTCTTTCTTTCTTTCTTTCTTTCTTTCTTTCTTTCTTTCTTTCTTTCTTTCTTTCTTTCTTTCTTTCTTTCTTTCTTTCTATTTCTTGCCAATTTTTATTGAAGCTTTGTGTGTTTTATACAAAATTTCCAGTCAAGTCTAGACCCATTGCCCATTCCTTGCCCCCACACCCCACCAGAACTCATGCATTATGCCAAACGTTTTCATCTTTTTTCTCAGTCTCTTTTAAAATTTTCGATGCAGAAGTTTACTGTTTTGTCAGTTCTTTGACTCAGTCTTTGTTGTTGTTGTTCCTTCCAATCTGCATCACTCAAAAAAATGCAAAGACACATGCCACATATATCTTTTAGCATCTTCAGCTCATTATTTTCTTTCTTTCTTTCTTTCTTTCTTTCTTTCTTTCTTTCTTTCTTTCTTTCTTTCTTTCTTTCTTTCCTTTCTTTCTTTCTCTCTTTCTTTCTTAATTAGGCTGAAAGATGTCATGTTTGAAGGCTCCTCCTTGGCAAGCCCAAACACCATCAGACCTGCCCTTGTGCTGCATACTGGGGTTTTCCCTCCCCATGGTCACCAAATGAGGTCCAGTAAGCACCACATCCTGTCTTGATCCTCCTTACTGGTCTCCATGATACAGCCTGGGTAGTCCAACAATGGCAATCAATACTCTGAAGAGGCTGAAACCCAGTAGTAGCTCAGTCCACAACCTGGATGTCTCAGCAGTTCCCATCTGGCAGTGAAGATTTGGAGGATTCTTGGAGAGACATGAGTCTTCAGTCCATATTGGAAGGTTGAAAAGCTGTGTCTCATGTCTTTGAAGGATGGCAAAAGCAGTGGCAGCCACAGGGTAGCTGCACTGTCCAGTAAGACAGGCAAAACAACTGTAACAACTGTGCTCTTTTTTTTTTTTTTTTACTTTTTGTCTTTTTACTAAGATCTCAAGTTTTATACCTGAAGTACAATTTATCAGGCCTTAGTAATTATTTATTTCTGGTTATACTTTCTTTTTGGATGCCTAAGCCCACACTGTTAGCTCAAATTAACCAAGGTTTTTGTTTTCTCAAGGTCAGTTGAGGATCTGGTCCTCAGGTTTTGGGGGGTTGGGGCCTGGCTCCTTTTGGCTTTTTGTTTACCAGTTCCATCCATTCATGGACAAAGTCAGGTCCTGCTAGGCCAGGCTTCCCCTTTTGAAGCGTGAGCAGACTTTCCTTTTTAAAGACTGGACACTGGCTGAAGTCCAATTAGTGGATCTCTAAAACCGCCCTGCACAGGAAGTCTGGTGACTCACATTTGCAAGACATTTCAAGAGATGACTCCAAGCATAGTCCCCTAGGACTTAGTTGACGTCTGAGGGCAAGGAACAAAGTTATCCCTTAAGTCCCTCAACCAAATTGGTATGGGCCTTATGTATGTTTGTTAGGCAACCGGAAAGGCTAAGTTACTCCACCAGATACTTTTAACTACTGTATACTATTTTAGAAAAGGCTTGGACAAAAGCTCAAGCAGCCTTGTATAAGAAATACTAAGAAGCACTCCCATAAGATAGATATAGTGGTTATATACAATGTCATGGCAAACTATTTTTCCCCTCATTCTTTTCATTTTGTGCACATAAACCCTCCACCAATATACCAAAACTAACTAAGTCTGGAAATAAATGGTACCTTAATTCTAGAACCTGGTAAGAGATTCACAATAAAAGAACAGGGTTGTTTTCAGATCATGTACATAACATTAATGTTGCTTAGTTTGCATTACAACTAGGTACTTGGTATCCGTAGATGAGGGATACCATTCATTGTGTTTTTCTGGGACTGTGATACTTTGCTCAACATAATATTTTCTAGTTTAATCCATTTACCTGCAAAGTTCATTCAACTACTTCTCTTATACATCTCATGACACCTGCTCAGGGACTACATCACCCCCAATGGCTGGGGCATTCCACATCAATTAACAATTAAGAAAATACCTTATAGACATATCCACAGGCCAGTCTGATGGAGGCAATTTTTAATGAAGATCTTTCTTTGCAGGTAATTCTGTTTTTTCTGTCAAGTTGACAAAAATTCTCTATATAGTTGTTCACTACATAGGGAAGAAAGTGGACCAGAAAGAGAGGTAGTGACACTGAGACAAAGTGGGGTAGTAATGAACAAAGCACAGTGGCATGCATGTATGAACATGTCATGGTCAAACTCATAGTTTTTTACACTAAAAAATAATTTGGAAAAGAAAAAATAAAGCATCAAGTAAAATTTATGGTTAGTTATGAATATTCCAGTAGATAACTGTACACCCAAGTCTGTGAGAACAGCTTTGGTTAAACTCAGAGGGTTACAAAACAAAAAGATGGGATAATGGAAGGGGAACTTGCTGGGAAGAGAGAGCTTGGTGAGGAGGAGAGATAAGAGAGGATGGGGTGGTAAGTGTGACCAGAATGTATGATATGCATATATGAAAATTTTGAGGAATAAATTTTTAAACAGTGAATAAAAGAAAGAAATCCTCTCAGCTTACAATACGACAGTACTGGAGATCAAGTTTTGAGTCCATGGAAATTTTAGTGACAATAGATACTGTAATATCATTCTTCTAAAAAACTGTGTTCTGTGTTGAAACACTTCTATCATGAGACAATTGAGTTGATTAAATGAAATTACATATAAAATAACTAAGAGAACATGGCATATAACAGATATTCATTAAGTATTCACTGGAATGGCTAACTTTTTCAGAGGCAGATATATTTTTTGAAGGTTAGTTGAAAAGTACCACCACAATGTTTTATGCAGAAACACAAATACTAGAAAACCATCAAGGACATTGAATCCCCCCTCAGCCATCATTAACTTGTAAGGAGCCGCAGGCTTTAGCTTGCTTACACTGAGCTTGCTTACAAGGAAGTTGACTCTGTGAATTGTCACCTCGAGCCTTTTTCCAAGAGCTGGGTGCGGACGTGCAGTAAAAGCCACCAGCCTTTCCCAAGAGCTGGGTGCAGATGTGCAGCAAAAGTCACCAGATACTCCAGCCCGATGTCTCAACTCAGTGATCTTGCAAAAACAGACCCTCCTCTGATGCCAGATATCCCGACTAACTGATTACCCTGCTTTACACTCCCCCTATATGCTTCCCGCCTTTTGCTAAATATATACTGCTGTCTTTGCTCAATAAATTAGACTTTGACAGCCTTCGCAAAGTCTCGCTCTTCTCTCTCGCCCATTATATTTCAGGTTTTGGGGTCTCCCTCGGGTACCTATCGTTACATGACCTGAAGGCAGGGTCATATTGGCGCCCGACGTAGGGGCTCGAGGTAAGAAGACCCCTCTACCAGACAAGGAACAAGGAGGTCCGGCCGGATGACATAATAAAGAGGGTGCTTCGCCATCAGCGGAGCGCGGAAAACCTCGGGAAAAAGAGAGGGTGCTTCGCCATCAGCGGAGCACGAAACCTCGAGAAAAAGAGAGGACGCTTCACCACCCATGGAGCGCAAATCTTCGGGAGAAAAAGGTAAGTAGTTCCTTGATCTATTAAAGATGGGCAATTCACTGTCAAAGGAAGAGAGACAGCCTTCAGGGAGAGAAGAGTCTGGGTTACAGACTCCCCTTCTTTAGCACCTATTCTTTTTTTTTTTTTTTATTAATTTTATTTAGTTCTGTATGTGTGTGAATGTACTGCCTGCATGCAAGTCTGTGCACCCGTGTCGTGCAATGCCGCGGAGGTCAGAAGAGGGTCTCGGATTCCCCTGGAGCTGGAGTTCTCCTGGAATTGGAGTTTCAGACGGCTCTCGGCCGCCATGTGGGTGCTGGGGATTCGAACTCCAGGTTCTTCGTAAGAGCAGTTGGCGCTCTAACCGCTAGGCCAACTCTCCAGCCCCTTTAGCACCATTCTTAAAACTACAGACATAGTTTCCTAAAGCCTAAGTAATCCAAGAAATTAATGCGCCTTTATGTTCAATTTGTTGGGCTTGGGGTATGAGAGCTGCCTGAATGCCCGCTCACAATGGAAAGGGCCCAGGTCACGGAAAAAAAAAAAAAAAAAAAAAAGAATTTTTTTTTGTAATTTTTTTATATTCATTGGAGATCACTGTCCATGGGTTATATTGGACGTCCCTCCATTCATCCCAAAATATGGGAAAGTGGGTTTAGGAAATTAATGCCCACACTTAAGGAAAAAGGAAATCTCTCATTATATTAAGTCATATGTCTATGCAAGCTCTTGTGTCTGTCTCTCATATGTCTGAGATTTATGTCATGTGTGTTCCTCTGTATTTGGTTTCTGTTAAAAAAGTGGCCACTTCAAATTTTTTCATTCATATTGTGTGCACATAAATTAAGGTTACTTTTGGCCTGCCTCTTAAACTTTTTCAAAGGTCAATAATTCCAGCGTTCCTAAGTTCATACAAAACAAATTCAAGCTGTTTTCTAAAGGTTTTATTTGGTTATCTGTTCAGGACTGGATTGATCTCCAATTAAATAGCGTCTAAAGTTACAGGTATTTAGCATAGTGTGGTGGCACCGGCCTTTAAATCCTAGCACTTTGGGAGGCAGAACGGCGGACCTTGTGAGTTCACAGACCACCTGGTCTACGTGTGAGTCCCAGGGACAGTGGGGCTTATGGGGAGACCCTGTCTCAAAAAGACCAAAGGACAAAAAAAAAAAAGAAACAAAGAATAAGCCTGTGTGTGAGTGCTATAGAATAATTCCCACATGATGTATGTGACTATTTTGGAATTCCAATCCCATTCTGGTCAGTGGGGCGCGGGGCCTTCCGAGCTTAGTGTCGAGTGACAGATTGTTTTTAGTAAAAGGATTGCATCAAGCAATGGAACAGTATAGAAAAAATGTGGGGCAAGTATGAATGTGTGTTTGAGTGGCTGGGGTTGCTGTCCCTGCACTGGGAGGAGTTGTGGATGTTTTCAGACAAAAAAAGGTATGGAAAGGATAAACAAGGGACTGAAATTGTGCTGTTTTTACTGATTAAAGAAAGGAAAAGCCTATTCTGAGTCTCTGATGAGAAAAAGGCAGGTTAGAGATTTTTTTTTGTGATGCATCAGACAGAGCTGGAGTTTGGTCATAGAAGGGCCGTTTCTCACCTCTCACCACCTGTACTTGCTTCAGACTCAGGTCGCATTTGAACCCTGACTGCTCTGGTGACCACTGCTCAGAGGTGGGTCACTTTGATGTTCACACCCACTTAGAGCCCCATGGTGGACTCTGGATCGGGACTCTGGCGGACTCATCTGGGAAGGTGACTTCCCTTGTCTCTAATGACCCAGTAGGGTGCCCATCAGTAGCTGTGAGAAGCAGGCTGCTTCACGAGCAGCATCTTGTTTAAAACATATATTTACAAAAATCTACCCAGTTGCTATCACAAAGGACCAGAGATAATCTGCTTCTTACAGGCTAGTAAAATTTGCGGGGGCTGGAGAGATGGCCTAGTGGTTAAGAGCACCGACCGCTCTTACAGAGGACCCGGGTTTGATCCCCAGCACCCACATGGCCAAAAACCATCTGAAACTCCAATTCCAGGAGAACTCCAGTTCCAGGGGAATCCGAGACCCTCTTCTGACCACCGCGGCATTGCACGACACGGGTGCACAGACCTGCATGCACACAGTACATTCATACACATACAGAAAAAAAAAAAATCCTAGCACAGGCTAGTAAAATTTGCATCAGCAGTCTGCCTTGGGAGGAGCTTGGGAAATTCCTGAGCACTCTGGCAACCTTTCCATCTTTGCTGGAGACTGATTTTGGAGTCTGGCATCTGGATCAGTGGGGTGTTGCATGGCTTCCAGGGGTGCATTACAGGCTCTTGCCTCCAAGGAGCAAGGGAGAGCAGTCTGGAGCAGCTTTTTTGGGGCTCTGTTATGTTTCTGCAAGAATTTTTGAGCCTGTTTCTCCTCCCTCCCTTCCTCCTCATGGGAGGAAAAGGGACCTCTCTGGGTCTGCCCCACCCTTGCTGATCAGGCTGGCAAACTGTGTGTTTGTGTTAAGGAAGGATTGGTCTCAAAGAACTGGGTGGATCAGGTTCGTGAAGACTGTGCTTCATGTTTTTGGTCTCCTGGCTGGGCGTGGTGGCACACACCTTTAATCCTAGCACAGCCAGGGTCTCTGGGTGCAGAGAACATTACTATGAAATTTCTTCACCAGTGATTCATGTGACCTGATGTTAAACTTTCTCCATGCCCCAACTTGAAACAGCAACAGCTACAAGGCAAACCACAGCACACATCAACAAACACATGCCAAACATCACAAAACAATTCCTCCTGGAACATAGCTTCCTTGAAAGTGTATATTTCCCATCTTGCAGAGATTTTAGCTTTATCAAACTGGTGCGCCAATGCCCCACAAGGTCCCTCTTTTTTCTTCTTTTCTTTTTTTTTTTTTTAAACTTTCCCTCTAGGGCCAAAGACTATGTCTATGAGGATTCAGAGTAGCCCTATCAGGCTCAGCAGCAGAATTACGTGCAAGGTCAAGAGTCTGCCCTCCTTCCCAGATAACAATTGTCAGAATCATTAGCATTAGATGCAAGCCTATTCATTTAACAGTTCTACAGAAACAAATATGTTTACAGTTTTTCAACCCAAGAACTTTAAAAGCACCTTGATGAAAACTCTAAATTAGAGATGAAACCTAAATCAGGGTAAAATATGACTCTTAAGTTTGTAACAGCACTCAG
>VZQC01003434.1:4112588-4123972 GCA_009823505.1 Rhizomys pruinosus | reverse complement strand
CACAGCTTGTGGATTAACATACCATCCAAACATCTGTGTCTATGCTCACAGCTTAGCTTGCCATAATAATATTATTTAAATGCCTGTACATCTAATTGCTCGTGCTTTGTTAGTAGGATTAAAAAGGTACCCTGGATAAGCTGTCAACCCATGAAGGGAAACAACCTAACTGGAGTAAAAAACATCTCCAGAGAAAACGCTGCTTTGCTTTTCACCCGCCTGTGCCCCTCTTCCAAAGCCTAGGGACCAACTTGCGGAAGAGGAGGCGTGGTAGAATGTAAGGGCTGTGGAGAGACTGGGGTGAATTGTGAGATTACAATATGGACTGAACTATGGGAACCTTGGGTTGTTCAAAATATGAACATAGATACTTGAAAACCCATCTTTACAAGTGGGGCTCCCCCTCTTTTTGTAAAAGGATGCTGAAAGCCAAAGCTGTACCGATTCAGGCTTTCAGCTACTGGCCTTGCTTATCTCAAAAATTTACGAGTACCAGCCCAGGTGGCCACCCCAAAGACGGGCAACTTCCTCTCCCCTCTTACCAACCTAAGACAGGAGCCCTGAGGATGACAGGGTGTCCAAAGACAGGTAAGGAAGCGGGTCTTGTAGAGGTCGAAACTAAGACAGGGACGATCACATAATCGGCTGCAGATGCCACTCTGCCTGATACTTATACATACCTTCTTAATGTAAAGAAGGGGGATATGTAAGGAGCCGCAGGCTTTAGCTTGCTTACGCTGAGCTTGCTTACAAGGAAGTTGACTCTGTGAATTGTCACCTCGAGCCTTTTTCCAAGAGCTGGGCGTGGATGTGCAGTAAAAGCCACCAGCCTTTCCCAAGAGCTGGGTGCGGATGTGCAGCAAAAGTCACCAGATACTCCAGCCCAATGTCTCAACTCAGTGATCTTGCAAAAACAGACCCTCCTCTGATGCCAGATAGCCTGACCAACTGATTACCCTGCTTTACAGTCCCCCTATATGCTTCCCGCCTTTTGCTAAATATATACTGCTGTCTTTGCTCAATAAATTAGACTTTGACAACCTTCGCAAAGTCTCGCTCTTCTCTCTCGCCCATTATATTTCAGGTTTTGGGGTCTCCCTCGGGTACCTATCGTTACATGACCTGAAGGCAGGGTCATTAACTGACAATAACTTTCCAAGGATGGGCCAGGCTCCATTAGTCCCTTCCTCATCCATTATGGGATGTTGATGCCTTCAGTGGTGTCATGCTTAGAAGTCATTTCATATCCTGCCTCTTCAAAATACTGCTCTTAAATTCTTTCTCCCCTCCTCAGTGATGGTTGTGGAGCCATGGAAAGGGTGATATGTATGTTCTGTGAAGTCTGAATACTGAACAGTCATTTATTCTTAGCACCTTGAGCATCTATGAATTGCACTAATTGTCTTCAGCTGCAAAAAGAAGCTTATTTGCCCAAGACTGAGAGTACAAGTTATTTGGATATAAACATAAATATTTAGGAGGCAGTTAACAAAAGCCCACCACTTAGCAAAACAGAAGCCCTGGGTTACTCCCTAGGGCCTTATGACCTTCCCAAACTTTGGACTTTGACATGGTCCACAGTATGAGGCATAAAGCCCCTGATATTCACCAGATAGCAGATCTCAGCTCAAACAAGAATGAAGCTGGTTACCAACGTGACATTCATGCCACTGTAGCCCCAGTAGCACATGTGTCAGGGAAGTTGGTATTACCGCATTCAAGGTCCACAACTCGCTAATATTACTGATGACTTTTCTCCTCCAGCTGACTACATGTAACTTCTAACACTGTTACAGCTCAGTTACACCATGATTTCTCTATGCTCTATATCCAAAGTATGTGATATTTTCAACTGTGGGTCTTAGTGGCTACTTCTCATTGCCAGAAAAGAGGAATAAAATAGCCAACAGTTTTTGGGTAGGGAGGATGGGTATCTGGGGCCTTATTGCAAACAACACATGATGAGATATGCCATAGCTGCGTTGATACTTTTGTTTAGTTAACCCCTGACTTCTGGGATTGGTATTGTCCACTCATGCAGGGTTCTGTGGTGATTATATTAAGAGATGAATAGATGGGTTACAGGGACTAATGCTTTCTTTAGAGAAATTATTTTTTGTGTTCATGCCATCAGACTGATTACAGGAACAAATTATTGCTGCGTGAGTTTGTCTTCTTCATTTTATCTCCTGCTTCATGTCTTGTCATATGGCATCTTCCTTATATGTTCCTTGGACATGAAAAACCTCTACTGTACTGTGGTATAGAGAAAGGGCTCTGGTCATCAGAATTATGAGTGAAATAAACCTCTTTTCCTTATACATAATTTTAATATGAGCATAAAAATCTCGTTTCCTCATTCATAATAGTTATTTTTCCTATTAATAAGTAGCAACGCTTTGGATTCTACTGGGCCTGGAGTCAGTGTTCTTAACTATGGACTGCCTCAGTAGCTTTGCTTTAATAAAGAATCCCTGGTGACATGAGTCTGAAGACTTTAAACTAAGCCATAGCTTTACTTTATGACCCCTGGATCACATCAGTTGTTGCTACACATACCTGTGCTTACTGGCAGGGGCTTGTAATTTACAATGCCATAGTCTATACTGTTCAGTTTAACATGGATTAAATTTTCTCTGCTAGAAAACTGAGAAGAGTGGTGAATTTAGTTTTGTTCTATTGTGTACAATGTTTTGCCATTGAAGTCACAGATTAGTAGGTTAAACATTCTTAGAAAGCTTCCCATCTTGGTCAGTCTCTGGGGTTGAGTGTTTTGCAATCTCACTAATCTCAATCCTGACAAGAAATACTCATAAAATACTTCAAAAGTGTGTGGAGGGCTGGAGAGATGGCCTAGTGGTTAAGAGCGCTGACCACTCTTACAGAGGACCCGGGTTCGATCCCCAGCATCCACATGGCGGCCGAGAACCGTCTGAAACTCCAGTTCCAGGAGAACTCCAGTTCCAGGGGAATCTGACACTCTCTTCTGACCTCTGCAGCATTGCACGACACGGGTGCACAAACTTGCATGCAGACAGTACATTCCTACACATACAGAAATAAATAAAAATTAAAAAAAAACCCATTGTGGATTATTTAGTTATTTTTCTCTAGAAGTCAATTGGAAATGACAGGAAAGAGTCTCAGAAACAGAATGAGTGACATGTAAAACAGAATATGAAAACTGGATGATAAAGTTGAAGGAAACTCTTCAAGCAAAGACTATAAAAAATTAAAAAACACACAGGAATGAAATACATGGGAAATGTGGGACACCATAAAAAATCAAATCTACACATCATAGGCATACAAAAAGAAGAATCTCAGACCAATGGCATTGACCAGCCCTTCAACAGGATTATAGAAGAAAACTTCCCTAAATCAAGGAAAGACACAGATACAAGAAACACATAGACCACCAATTAGACAGAATCAGAACAAAAAGTCCTCATGGTGTATCACAGTAAAAACACTAAATGTAAAGAACAATATTGGGTACTGAAAGCCACTAGGAAAAACAAGTTACATATAAAGTAAAACCCGTCAGAATTACTGTAGTAGCCAGTATGCTGAGAATTACGCATGCGCAGAACCTGACCCTCATCAACCTAACCTGCCCTAGGCAGGCGAGACCATACAAGCAGCTGAGTTGCAGACCTGGGCCAATCACAAGGTGATACGATGACTGCAGTAAGAGGAGAGCAAGAATGCGAACAGTACATAAACCCTAACTCTGCTCCCAATAAACGAATCCACAACAACTTGCCCTCTGCGTTCGCCCCATTCCCAGGGTCTGGGTCTTGACTCTGTGCCTCTCACCCCCTTTCCTTCATGGTCAGACCCCAACATTCCCCAGCAGGCCTGGGGGATTGAGTACAAATTACAGTTGAATTTTCAATGTGGACTGTGAAAGCCAGAAGAGCCTGGACAAAAGTATTCCCAGTTCTATATGACCATGGGTGCCAACCCGGAATACTTTACCCAGTTAAACTATCTATCATAGTTGAAGGAGCATGGGAATTTTTCCATAATGTGAATAGGTGAAAAGACTCCATATCCACTAAAATCAGCCCTACAGAGAATTCTCAAAGAAACACAAAGGACAAAAGATAAAAATGACTCTACTAAAGAGTTTATAGAAAGAATAAAAGGAAGAAATAATTATGGAAACCCAAAACAGGATTAAGAATGCAAACAAATTGAAATGACAATATCTAATACATGTCTTTCAATAATAACTATATCAATGGCTTCAACTCCCTAGTCATAATACACAGAATGTATTAAGACAGAATGTATTAAGACAGAAATCCCATGTTTTTGTTGTTTTCAAGAAACTCACCTCACCCTCAAAGGTGGGTACTATCTTGGGGGAGAAATGATGGAAACATATTACAAGCAAATGACACTAAGAAGTAAACAGGTATTGCAATTCTAATATCTGACAAAATAAACTTCAAATTAAAACTAATAAGAAGAGATAAAGCAGGTCACTTCATTCTAATTAAAGGAACAAGATAGTACACTCATGAACATATATGCTCCAAACTCTGATGCACCAAATGTCATAAAAACAGTACTACAGGACTATAAACTACAGATTAATCCCAAATCACTAATAGTAAGTGAATTCCATACCGCATTATCTCCAATAGACAGATCAATTGGACAAGAAATAAACAGAGAGACATCTGAATTCAATGATATCTTACATCAAACGGACATAAGAGACATCTATGGAATACTCCACCAAAGCACCAAAAAATACACTTTCTATTTACCAGTCTCTCAAATTGACTCCATACTAGGACACAAAACAGACCTCAACAAATACAAAAATATTTAAGTAATTCCATGCATTCTGCCAGACCACAATACAATAAAGCTTACAATAAACAGCAAAAGAAGCTGTAGTAACTACACAAACTCTTGGACATTAGACAAACACGCTGTGGAATAATAAATATCCCAAAAAGAAATTAAGAAAGAAAGAAAAGTATTTCTGTAACTAACTAAACATTATAATACAGGGCTGGAGAGATGGCTTGGTGATTGAGAGCACTGGATGCTCTTGCAGAGGACCCAGATTTGATTCTAAGCACCCACATGGCAGCTAACAACCATCCATACCTCCAGTTCCAGGGAATTCAACATCCTTTTCTGACTTCTGGCATTGTACAGCATGAGTGTACATGTATATATGCAGGCAATACACTCAGACAAATAAAAACAAATTAATATATAAAATATTTTTAAAGGAAATGATAATGCAACAGAATAAAAACCTCTGAGACTATTTGAAAGCATTCTTAAATGAAAAGTTTATAGTTCTAAGTGCCTACATTAAAAAATATATCAGAAAGAGCACATATAAATGACTTCACAGTGCAACTCAAGTCTCTGACCTCCAAACTGAAAAATGTCCAGGTGCAGATGGATTCACAGCAGAATTCTACTAGATATTCAAAGATTTACAACCAATACTTCTTAAATTACTCAAAAAGATATTGTCCTCTAGATATTGTCCCTAAAATTATTAAAAGATATTGTCCTCTATACAGAAGGAATCCAAAGAAAATAATCGGAAATATTTTAAGGACGTATATTTAGATTCTTTGAAAGGTCAGTATAAATAGTGTTATTACCTACAGTTAGCAAACACATAGAAAACAATAGATCCACAAGCAGTTCAGCCATACTTTGTAATGTGTTCCCAAAAGACCTTATTTGCCAAGTACTGAAAATGGGTATTATTTATTGTGCTTTGAGATAATAACTGCAGAGAAGATAGAGTCCCAGCCAATTCACTATTTCTTGCTTTAGTATAACTGGATCTAAGAATACAGATGATCAACTTCCGTTATTTATATTATTGGAAAAATTGGCATAGAGTGACTAGCACTTTTCCAAGTGGTTTATTCTTGATGAATAGCATCATGTTAAATGATGTTTGAGTACTCATGGACAACTGAGCTAAATTTATTTTCATACTTGGAAGCTTTCTCATTATCTGTATCGCCATGTAATGTAATTGATGTATTATGTTAAAAATAACTATCTTGAACACATTAACTATTTCTTCCTTATTTTAAGGAAGCATGTCATCTGTATATTTTTGGAAGTAAAATTTGAATAGCCATACATATGGTAATTAAGAAGGTATTATCTATGCATTTAAGCACAAATAATTCAATCTGTCAGTTACAAATTCCTATGGCAGTATTTGAAATATACTTTATTTGAATTGTGTTCTTGTTAAATGAAAATGCTTAAATGTTGACGCCAAATTCTTTATATTATCACTACATGAAATAGGAACCTTAGTAATTTATAAACACCATATGTATACAAGGATCTCCCTTTTTAGATCACATTCTTCCTCTGAGCTGGTGACGATGTATTACACTCCTGTGGCACATACTGGGGATTGCTTTAGATCATAACATGACATAGATATCTGCCATTATTTATAATTGTTAGATAAGATGTATTTTTAGTAAACCAGTTAACTGTTCAGATGATTAGACAACAGTGATGTGATTTGATTTTTTAATATGGAATTTCCCGTTACTTTTTGAATGTTTGTACACGGCGTAATTGGTTTCGTTATGGAATTTTCATAGATTGTTATTATTAGTCTCTCTCTCTAATTCCACAACATTGCCCTACCTATGATGCTCTGATTCCCTTCATCCTCCCTATAGCTTTCCTTTCATATTACAGCTGTTCCCTTATCCTCACTTTTATCATCCCATTATGATCTCTTTATTGTCTCTCATGATTTTCTTGTAATTTCATGGCCTATACATTATATAGTATACACTATATAATGTATAGGCCATGAAATTATACTATATACTATATAATGTATATATATTATATATTATATATAATATAGTATGTATATTATATAGTGTATAATATATATGTATATTATTTTATACTATATATATATATATATATATGAACAGAATGTTCATATGCAAGAAAAAAGTGGTATTTTTGATTATGGATTATTTCACTTAACCTAATGATCTCCATATCTACCCATTTTCTTCAAATATCTTGGCTTCATTTTTCTCTAAGACTAAGTAAAATTCCATTTTATATATATACCACATTCTTGATCCATTACTCTATTGTCAGACCTTTACGATGATTCAGTTTCCTAGATACTATGAATAGTGCAGCCATAAATATGGATGTTAATCTTCTCTATGATCAGCCTTAGAGTCCTTTGGTTATATAGCAAGAAGTGGTATATCTAGATCTTTTAGTAGTTCTTTTTTTGTTGTTTGTTTGTTTTTTGGTCTTTTTGAGACAGGGTCTCCCTGTAGCCCCAGCTGCCCTGGAACTTGCTCTGTAGACCAGGCTAGCCTTGAACTCACAAAGATCCTCCTGCCTCTGCCTCCCAAGAGCTAGGATTAAAGGCGTGCGCCACCACGCCCGGCTGATCTTATGGTAGTTCTATGTTTAGTTTCCTGAGAAACATCTGTGCTGATTTCCACAGTGGCTGATGATTTCCACAGTGGCTGATTCCCACAGTGGCTATCCTTGTCTATATTTTCAACCAACAAGTATTCTTCCTCTTGTCTACCTCAGCATGTGTTACCATTTATTTCCTTGATGCTATTTTATTTTTTATATTTGTTTTCTCAAGTAATATATTTTATTTATGTATTTATTTATTTATTTATTTATTTATTTATTTATTTTTGCTCTTTTTGAGACAGGGTCACCCTGTAGTCCCAGTTGTCCTGGAACTCACTCTGTAGACCAGGCTGGCCTTGAACTCATAGAGATCCACCTGCCTCTGCCTCCCAAGTGCTAGGATTAAAGGTATGTGCCACCATGCCCAGCTCAAGTAATATATTTTAAATATTGCTTCAATCTTCAAATATCTCAAGGATTTGACCCAAGAGGTGCTCATCAGGAGCCTTTTGAATAGGGCTGGCAAGGTGGTCACTGGTAAAAGTGCTTACTGTCAAGCCTGATTACCTGAGTTTGATCCTCAGAACCTACATAGTAGAAGAAAAGAACCAACTACCAACTACCCTATGTTATCATCTAACTGCCACGTGTGCCATCACACACACACACACACACACACACACACACTGAATAAATAAACTCACTATGTAAACCAAGGCTGGCCTTGAACTCACAGAGCTCCACCTGCCTCTACCTCCTGAGTGCTGAGATTAAAGACATGCAGCACCATACCTGGCAATACATTTTATCTTATAAGATGAGAAAAAAAAAGCCAGAAAAACTGAGAAGATTCTTTTACTACAATGAAGCAACACATTTAGCTTATATACTTATCATTAAATACACAAAAATAAATGTACATGAGAGTGTAGTATTTGAATATTAAATGTATTAAATGGGTCTCTGGTACCTTATCACTTAATCAATGTTAAATAGCAAGACTATACTTCCTCTTTACTAGGAAAGCAGAGGAATTTGTCTGGAAAAATAACCTACATTCTCCATGATATTTTTCCCATGCTATAAATCAAGAAATATATTTGCCTTAGTTATTTGTAAGGGAGTCAAGAAATATATTTGCCTTCAAGAAATATATTTGCCTTAGTTATTTGTAAGGGAGAATGTCCAAATAGACTAACTACAAAATATTTTAATGGATTTTAATTTTAGCAAAATTATTGAGTATACAGCTTCATTATTAAACTGTCTGGTGGTAAGCTTCATCAATTTTCTCTTTATTAATGAATAATGAGATCACCTTGAAAGAAGCCACTAAACTGGTTACTATGTTTCCCATTTGCAATGTTCTGACAATGGAGTCTGAGACAATTGGACAGATAAAAATTACATAGAGGTACAGTAAAGTTCAATTTGCCAGTAGAAATGTTTCATTGGAAAGGTTTCTTGTGTTTAAAGTGCACTGCTTGAAATGTCAACTGATTTAGTAGTGGGTGGTAAAGCATTCAAAATAAGTAGGAGCATGAGACTACTGGAAATAAAGAAAGCCAAATAACCAAAAAAGAAAAAAAATGAATTTATAAACTAAAATGCAGGCTATCCACAACTAGACAGAGGTGCTGTCTAATTATGGGACAAATTGCAAAAACTTTTATAGAGTGGTACTTTTATAAGACATAGTGTCTCAAAATAAAACAATAATGCTCATAGATTTGCCTCTTATTTATTATGCAAATAATTTTAAGGGCCTATGCTTCAGAATTTTTACCATAAAAAGACAATGGAAATTTAACTTCAATATATTCTTTCTTGATAATTCAAAGAACAAATGGTGAGTCATTTTTTGAAATGAAAGCCTCATCGTTCTTGTTTCAAGAATAAGAAACTTCCTCAGTTTGTATTATCTAGGACTTCAGAACAACTTTGTAGTTCTTTGTATTTCAAGATATATTTCTGGGTTGTGAAAAATAAGGCCTTTCCCTTTGGTAAATGACAATATGCCTTTTGTTTAAAGTCTTGGAGGGAATTGGACTGGAGGGAATATTCCTCAACATAATTAAAGTTATATGCAACAAACCCACAGTCAACATCATCCTAAATAGAGAAAAGTTAGAAGCATTCCCCTTAAAGTCAGGAACCCAACAATCCTGCTCACTGTCTCTACTCCTTTTCAATATAGTGCTTTAAACTCTTGTTAGAGCAATAAGACAAGAGAAGGAAATTAAAGGAGTACTAATTGGAAAAGAAGAGGTCAAACTATCCCTTTTTGCAGATGACATATTATACCTAAGGGATACCAAAAAAATCCACCAGAAAAAAAAGTCCTAGAAATGATTAACAGTTTCAGTAAAGTGGCAGATTACAAAATTAATTTACAAAAATAAGTAGCCTGTTTATATGCCAACAACAAGCAATTAGAGAAGGTATACATGGAAAGCTTTCCATTTACAATAGCCTCAAAAATATATCAGAATAATCCATTGCTGATGTCAGAGCTCTTGTATTAATATATTTTGCTTAAGTGCATAGCTTAAGGACTTTAGTATTATATTTGGTATTATATTCCTATACAGAATAATCCTTTTCACAGTTCCTATGTCTATTAGTCAATTAAAGAAGGCAATTTTACCAGTTTTATAAGAGATTACCTCTATAATATTTGTCTCCAATTTACAGTTGGAGAACGACCTCATCATCATCATATTTCTCCTTGTTCTATGGTGGGGAGGCAAAAAAGTCTCTCGTATTAAAACCTTTGTGGCACCTAGAAGGTAAGTTTCAGTAGGACTCATTATAAATAGTTGTTACAAGTAGGATCCACAGAAGGGTTCGATGTTTGTAGCAATCTGAGGCTTTTCTTCCTTTCAATGTTCAGACAGGTCAACCTTTCTGTTGGCACTTTCTGGTACATCCTACTCAATGCAAAGCTGTATCTTTTCTTTCTCAGCCATTAAGCTGGTGACATTTTGACCTGTTGGAACATACAAATCTTTCCCCGTAGTTAGTTTTAAGATTTGAATTGCAAGGTTTTTGACGAAAAGGTTTCATGTCTATCTGTATCGCCCCCCCCTTTTTTTAACCCATGAGTCTCCAGAAGACAGTTGTATTATGCATACCTATAGGGTGGAATCAAGGCACAGATTTCATCAAATTCACCCATGCTGTTTTGGGTGACTAAATATGATTAACTTGGGAAGCAAACTTAATTTTTACATTAAATCATCTTATAGGTGAAAGAGAATGTTACAAGGTGATACTGTACAACAGAGAAATTATAGAGAACATTTGTATGTGCCAATCCCTACCAAGGAGATATTGGCCAGAGGATCCAAGCCCCCACAAAAGGTAAGGGTTCCTTGCCTCTAAACTGGGATACCTGCAAGAAGAGAGTTGATAAGGCCCTGCTGCCAAAGACCCGAAGTTAACATGGGAAAGATGTATTGAGACCACACATGCAAGTGTACAGATGGCCTCTGGAATACTAGAGAGTGTTACCAAAGGCCACTAAACCAATAAAGCAAATACCGGTCTCCTTGAGTCAAGCAAGACTCCACTGTCAGCACCAGCTACACCTCACCTGCCTGGAAATACTGTGCAGCAGAGGCAGCCATATGCCTGTATATCCCAAATATAATTGGCTATTGGCTCTCTCCTTGGATGAATAACCCATGGCTGATGCCACAAGCTTACATCCTCTAGTGGTTAGGAGATGTTGTAAGCCACAGTAAGAGCCTGTCATATTTAACATGAAAAAATGTAATTCATGGATTAACATACCATCCAAACATATGTGTCTATACCAAAGTAACATACCATAACTATTAGTGCTGTTTAAATACCTATATATCTAATTGCTTGTGCTTCATTAGTAGGATCGAAAGGTTATTCCTGGACAAACCGTCAGCCCATGAAAGGAAACAGCCAGAATTGACCAG
>VZQC01003434.1:4042726-4112175 GCA_009823505.1 Rhizomys pruinosus | reverse complement strand
TAAAATATCTCAGATTAAACTGACCAAGGACATTAAAGAGCTTTACAATGAAAAATTTAAAACTTTGAAGAAAGAGATTGAGGAAGACACCGGAACATGGAAGAACCTCCCAGGCTCATGAATTGGGAGAATTAATATAGTAAAAATGACCGTTCTACCCAAAGTAATATATAGATTCAATGTAATCCCAATCAAAATCTTCATGACTTTTTTCACAGAATTAGAAAAATCTCTTGAAATTCATATAGAAAAACAAAAGTCCCCAGATAGCCAAAGCAACCCTGAGCAAAAAGATTATTACCAGATTTCAAACTATATTACAGAGCTATAGTCATAAAACATAGCTGGGTGTGGTGAACTCCTTTAATCCTAGCACTCAGGAGGCAGAGGCAAGCAGATATTTGTGAGTTCAAAGCCAATCTGGTCTACGGAGAAAGTTCCAGGACAGCTGGGGCTACAGGGAGACCCTGTCTTGAAAAGAGTAAATAAATAATTAATTAATTAATTAATTAATTAATTAATACATTACAGAGCTATAGTCATAAAGCAGCATGGTATTGGCACAAAAATAGACCCATAGAACAATGGAATAAAATCAAGTTTGTACCCAAACTTGAATATATACAATTTCAGCCAACTGATATTTGACAAAGGAACCAAAAACACTCAATGGAGGAAGCATAACATCTTCAGCAAATGGTGCTGGCAATACTGGATCACCACTTGTAGAAGTATAAAACTAAATAAAGACCTGTCTTTCACCTTATATAAAAGTAAATTCTAAATTTTTAAAGGATTAAAGACCTCAGTGTGAAGTATGAAACTCTGAAAATGTTAGAAGAAAACATTGGCAGTAAACTACAAGTTAACCTACACTACAGGTGTAGGAAAAGATTTTCTAAATCAGACAGAAGTTGCACAAGAATTAAGGTCAGCAATTAACAAATGGGACCTCATTAAACTAAGATGCTTCTGTACAGCAAAGGAAACAATCAAAGAAGTGAAGAGAAAACCTACAGAGTGGGAGGAAATCTTCAACAGTAACACATCTAGACAGAAATTTAACACCCAGAGTTTATAAAGTACTCAAAAAACAAAGAACAAAAAAACCCAATTAAAAGATGGGCTAAAGATCCAAGGAGACTTCTCAAGACAAATAAAGATGGCTAAGAAACATCTTAAAAAGTGTTCATCATCATTACTAATGAAGGAAATGCAACTTAGAACCACTTTAAGCTGGGCGTGGTGGCGCACGCCTTTAATCCTAGCACTCGGGAGGCAGAGGCAGGCGGATCTTTGTGAGTTCAAGGCCAGCCTGGTCTACAGAGTGAGTTCCAGGACAGCCTGAGGCTCCAGGGAGACCTTGTCTCAAAAAGACAAAAAAAAAAAAAAAAAAAAAAAAAAAAAAAGATTTCATTTTACACTTGTAAGACTGGCTATGATCAAGAAAACAAATGATACCAAATGCTGGAGAGGATGTGGAGAAAGGGTAACACTCATTCACTGCTGGTGGATTGCAAACTCATGTAACCCCTATGGAAAAACAGTGTTGAGAACTCTTTTTAAAAAAAAATATTTATGATTTTTTATGTATACGAGTGTACTGTCTGCATGTAGGTTGATGTACCCGTGTTGTGCAATGCTGCAGAGGTTAGAAGAGAGAGTGTTGGATTCCCCTGGAACTGGAGTTAAAGACGGTTCTTAGCCGCCATGTAGGTGCTGGGAATTGAACCCGGGTCCTCTGCAAGAGCAGCCGGTGCTCTTAACCACTGAGTCATCTCTCCAGGCCCAACAACTCTTAAAAGACTAAAAATGGAGAAACCATTTGACCCAATTATGCCACTCCTAGGTATATAGGCAAAGGATTTATCCTATAAGAGAGATACATGCACAACCATGTTTATTGTTGCTCATTTCACAATAGTGAAGAGCTGGAAGCAGCCCAGGTGTCCTTCAACTGATGAGTGTATAATGAAGTATAAGCTCCATTTATACAATGGAGTTCTATGCAGCAGTGAAGAAAGATGACATCATGGAAGTTGTAGGCAAATGGATGAAACTAGATGCTGTTATGCTAAGTGAGGTAGCACGGTCTCAGAAAATCAATGTATGTTATCCCTCGCTTGTGGCTCCTAGCACCAAATCCTTCTATGTAAGTCAAGGTAGGTAATTGGTCAGTAAAGATAATATCACATTGACCATTATCACTATAGATATAGCTTGAAATATGGGTCTATTTTCCTCAATTCTAAGATTTATGAGAAAGAACAAATCTCTTTTTTAAGTACATTAAAATATACACCAACTTGCTATGTAATTTAGGAATGTAAAGTTATATATATTTTTTTACTTGCATACAAACTTATGGCTAAACTGTGAATACTTAAATATGTTTTTCAATTAACCTATAGTTTAATTTCAGGTTTTGTAAATTTGCTATATGTAAGGAGTGTGAAAAAAAGCTAAGAGTAGAATCATGAACATCAAAGGCTTGTATATATGCTCCATAGCACAGAGTTGAAGTGTTGTTTAGAGTACTAGACTGCAAGAAAGCTGTGACCTGCTTCAAGTAGAAAACACATTGTTTTATAAGCTTTGTTCAAAGCATAAAGTACAAACACTTAGGTGTGAATTTTATGCTACTGAAGTGACAGGATATGGTGTTTTTATAACAAAGCATACATAGACCAAGTTTATACGGGGATGCCTTTATACAGTAGAAGCAGGAAATGAGAAATTAGTGATAAAATCTATAAAACCTTAGTTACATAAAATGAGTAAACCTTGAGAATCTAATGTACAAAATGGTAGCCTTAATGAACAATTTTGTAATGTTGTGCTTGAATCATTCCAAGAGGGTTGATTTTAAATGTTATCACCAAAAAGAAAGAAAATTGTAATGAAGTTAGGTAGTAATCGATTAATTGATTAATTAATGAATATTTTGTTACCAGAGACCTCAGAACTTAACTCTGTAATTCTTTAAGGAACAATAGTCTGATATTTGATAATATAATGTTTAAGAAAACTTTAACAGTCATAATTTGCATAAATGACAAATGTGCATATCATTTTAATATTATTATTTGACTTTTTTTTTAATGTACTGAGTCCATTTATTAGTTCTTATGTGCCATGTACATGTGACCACTTGGCACTGTTTAAACCTTCATGGATTTTGCCCCTGTTAACACTCAAGGAACTTCATGGAAATGAAAGCTTATAAAACCCAAAATCCTGGATGCCGGCTGCAAAACAATGTATTCTAGGCATTATAGGGAAACTGCATCCATGAAATCTCATCACTATGCTTATTTATGCAACACTTGTGTAATGACAACACTAGATGACATACCAATGTGAATGGGGGAAACATCACAAGCTCCCACCTCTGGATGAAGAGCTATAGGCTTTATCACCTTAATTGATAAAAAGTAAACCAAACTATACCACAATAATATACCACAAATCATAGTGCTTTTGGGATCTGACTATTACAATAACAATCTTAAATATTTACTTATAATTTTACTGATATTTTCATTTGTAAACACTGCTAACCAATTTACTTAATCCTTTTAAAAATGGTTTTGTGCTTAAACACAAACCTCAATTCCTAGGTTTTGTATAGATAATGAAGGAAAAAAAAATCATGATCAAATCAAGTCAGTATCTACTAAATAACCCTGTAAGAGGCTCATTACGATTTTACACTTAAGATGTCATGACTTCCCCTAATACATTGCAAAAAAAAAAAAACCCAGTGGCTATAGAAAGAAATCACTGATTCATTTTAAATGCCATCTCATAAGAATTAAATGCAATGTGATGTACCTAGCATATGCACTGAAAGAAACAACCCATTTCTTGCCACACAATTGATATCACTGCTTGAGAAAACTTCAATAATATAATTATCTCAGCCTTCAAAAATCTTTCACAACTACATTACAAAATTAAGGTTTTCCAATTTAAATGCAAATATACTTTCTAAAATTCAACATTTGGCTAATGAAATTTCTTTTTTCTATAGTAATAGCTTGCCATTCCTATGGATGTTTAAGTGAATGGAATTTCTCCATTAGAAACACTATCGACAAAAGAGAGGAGATTCTACTTTAACTTTCATAAATATATAAATTGTGGCGTGTTTTTCATTTGTTGTAAAATAGCAAAAACTGCTTAATTCTTTGGTTTATATGTACAGCTTATTTGACAAACCCAAATAATGTATATTATAACTTCTTATGAATCTTAAAACAAGCTTAATTTTGCTACATGGTTGATTGTTCAATATCTAGATCTTTGAATCATTCCTAAAAGTTTACAGCATATTGAACAATTATTTCACTATTTTTCTGATGCCTTCTCATAGTAAAATGCCACTAATATGTTGTTCTAGTTTGTCTTCCATTGCTGTGACAAAACACTCTGACCAATACCAACTTGGGGAGGAAAGGATTTATTCTGCTTACATCTCCAGGGTCACAGTTCATCACTTAGGGAGCCCAAGGCAGGAACTCAGGGCAGGAACCTGGAGACAGGAGCTGAAGCACAGGCCATGGAGGAATGCTGTTCTCTGGCTTGCTCCCATGGCCCATGCCCAGCCTGACCTCTTATACAGTGTACAACAACCTGCCCAGGGTGGCACCACACATAGTGGGCTGGGCCCTCCCACATTGCTCAACGATCAAGGNTGAAAACTCTGAAAATGTTTAGAGAGACAACATTGGCAGTAAAACTACCAGTTACCCTAACACTACCGTGTAGGAAAAAGATTTTCTAAATCAGACAGAAGTTGCACAAGAATTAAGGTCAGCAATTAACAAATGGGACCTCATTACAACTAAGATGCTTCTGTACAGCAAAGAAACAATCAAAGAAGTGAAGAGAAAACCTACATAGTGGGAGGGGAAATCTTCAACAGTAACACATCTAGACAGAAATTTAACACCCAGAGTTTATAAAGTACTCAAAAAAACAAAGAACAAAAAAACCCAATTAAAGATGGGCTAAAGTCCAAGAGACTTCTCAAGACAATAAAGATGGCTAAGAAACATCTTAAAAGTGTTCATCTCATTACTAATGAAGGAAATGGCAACTTGAACCCCACTTTAAGCTGGGCGTGGTGGCGCACGCCTTTAATCCTAGCACTCGGGAGGCAGAGGCAGGCGGATCTTTGTGAGTTCAAGGCCAGCCTGGTCTCCAGAGTGAGTTCCAGGCAAGCCTGAGGCTCCAGGGAGACCTTTTGTCTCAAAAAGACAAAAAAAAAAAAAAAAAAAAAAAAAAAAAGATTTTCATTTTACACTTGAAGACTGGCTATGATCAAGAAAACAAATGATACCAATGCTGGAGGGTTGTGGAGAAAGGGAACACTCATTCACTGCTGGTGGATGCAAACTAGTAACACCCTATGGAAAAACAGTGTGAGACCTTTTTAAAAAAAATATTTATGATTTTTTTATGTATACGAGTGTACTGTCTGCTGTAGGTTGATGTACCCGTGTTGTGCAATGCTGCAGAGGTTAGAAGAGAGAGTTTGGATCCCCTGGAACTGGAGTTTAAAGACGGTTCTTAGCCGCCATGTAGGTGCTGGGAATTGAACCCGGGTCCTCTGCAAGAGCAGCCGGTGCTTTAACCACTGAGTCATCTCTCCAGGCCCAACAACTTTAAAAAGACTAAAATGGAAGAACAGAAAGATGAAACCATTACCCCAATCTTATGCCACCCTAGGTATTAGGCAAAGGATTTATCCTATAAGAGAGATACATGCACACCATGTTTATTGTTGCTCTTTCACAATAGTGAGAGCTGGAAGCAGCCAAGGTGTCCTTCAACTGATTGAGTGTATAATGAAGTATAAGCTCCATTTATACAATGGAGTTTCTATGCATGCAGGTGAAGAAAGATGACATCATGGAGTTGTAGGCAAATGGAATGGATGAAACTAGATGCTGTTATGCTAAGTGAGGTAGCACGGTCTCAGAAAATCAATGTATGTTATCCCTCGCTTGTGGCTCCTAGCACCAAAATCCCCCTTTTATGTTAATTCAAGGTGGTATTGGTCAGGTAAAGATAATATCACATTGTACTATTATCGCTATAGATATAGCTTGACATATGGGTCTATTTTCCTCATTCTAAGATTTATGGAAAGAACCAAATCTCTTTTTAGTACATTAAATATACACCAACTTGCTATGTAATTTAGGATGTTAAAGTCTATATATTTTTTTTACTTGCATACAAACTTATGGCTAAACTGTGAATACTTAATATGTTTTTCAATTACACCCTATAGTTTAATTCAGGTTTTGTAAATTTGCTATATGTAAGGAGTTAAAAAAAGCTATAGTCTAGAATATGAACATCAAAGGCTTGTATATATGCTCCATAGCACAGAGTTGAAGTGTTGTTTAGAGTACTAGACTGCAAGAAAGCTGTTGACCTGCTTCAAGTAGAAAACACATTGTTTTATAACTTTGTTCAAAGCATAAAGTACAAACACTTAGGTGTGAATTTTATGCTACTGAAGTGACAGGATATGGTGTTTTTATAACAAAGCATACATAGACCAAGTTTATACGGGGATGCTTTATACAGTAGAAGCAGGAAAATGAGACATCAGTGATAAAATCTAAAAACTTAGTTACATAAAATGAGTAAACCTTGGAATCTAATGTACAAAAATGTAGCCTTATATGAACTAATTTTGTTAATGTTGTGTTATCATTCCAAGAGGGTTGATTTTAAATGTTACTCACCAAAAAGAAAAAAAATTGTAATGAAGTTAGGTAGTAATCGTTAATTGATTAATAATGAATATTTTGTTACCAGAGACCTCACGAACTTACTCTGTAATTCTTTAAGGAACATAGTCTGATATTTGATAATATAATGTTTAAGAAAACTTTAACAGTCATAATTTGCATAAATGACAAATGTGCATATCTTTTAATATTATTATTGACTTTTTTTTTAATGTACTGAGTCCATTTATTAGTTCTTATGTGCCATGTACATGTGACCACTTGGCACTGTTTAAACCTTCATGGATTTTGCCCCTGTTAACACTCAAGGAACTTCATGGAAATGAAAGCTTATAAAACCCAAAATCCTGGATGCCGGCTGCAAAACATGTTTCTAGGCATTATAGGGAAACTGCATCCATGAAATCTCATCACTTTGCTTATTTATGCACACACTTGTGTAATGACAACACTAGATGACATACCAAGTGAATGGGGGAAAAACATCACAAGCTCCACCTCTGGATGAAGAGCTATGCTTTATCACCTTAATGATAAAAAGTACCCAAACTATACACACAATAATTACACCAAATCATAGAGCTTTGGGGATCATCTTACAATAACACTTCTTAAATATTTACTTATAATTTTACTGATATTTTCATTTGTAAACACTGCTAACCAATTTACTTAATCCTTTTAAAAATGGTTTTGTGCTTAAACACAAACCTCAATTCCTAGGTTTTGTATAGATAATGAAGGAAAAAAAAATCATGATCAAATCAAGTCAGTATCTACTAAATAACCCTGTAAGAGGCTCATTACGATTTTACACTTAAGATGTCATGACTTCCCCTAATACATTGCCCAAAAAAAAAAAAAAAAAACAAACAACCAAGTGGCTATAGAAAGAAATCACTGGTGTTTTAGGCTTAGTTAAAAGTAAAAGTAACAACATGTGTATATTAAACAACATTGGTTACAGAATCTGATAAAAATGGTAATGCATCTTATTAAATGGAGATATAATTCGCTGTTGCCACATTCTGCTTTACATAAATCTGTAGAGCAAGAACTTTGGGATTGACACATACAAAAGTTCTCTATAATTTCTCTGTTGTACAGTATCACCTTGTAGCATTCTCTTTAAGATGATTTAACGTAAAAATTAAGTTTGCTTCCAAGTTAATCACTATATGTCACCCAAACAACAAAGCATGGGTAATTTGATGAAATCTGTGCCTTGACTCCACCCTATAGTCATGTATAATCAACTGTCTTCTGGAGACTCATACGCTTAAAAAAAAGGGGGGGGGGGGGATACAGATAAGACATGAAAACCTTTTCATCAAACCCTTGCAATTCAAATCTTAAAAAACAACTACGGGAAAAGATTGTGTTGTCCAACAGGAAAAGTCACCAATTAACAGCTGAGAAGAAAAGATACAGGTTTGCTTGAGTAGGTGTACCAAAAAGTGGCAACGGAAAGGCTTGACCCGTCTGAACATTCAAAGGAATGAAAAGCCTCAGATTGCCATAAACATCGAACCCCTCTGTGGATCTACATGTAACAACTGTATAATGAGTCCTAATGAAACTTACCTTCTAGGTGCCACAAAGGTTCTGATATGAGAGACTTCCTTGTCTTCCCACCCATAGAACAAGGAGAAATATGACAATGATGAGGTCACTCCCCAACTGTAAATTGGAGACAACTATTGTAGAGGTAATCTCTTATAAAACCGCTAAAACTGCTTTCTTTAATTGACTACTAGACATGGGAACTGTGGAAGGGATTGACATCAGCAATGGATTGTTCTACCAGGTGGATGTAAACTAGCAATTTTTGTAATGCTGCTTTCGGGTCTGTTTTATAACTTTGAGTTCTATTAAGTATCTATCAGTATCTCAAAGGAGAAGTATCTTAGCGAATGACAGACATATATTTAATATCCTTAGTTAAGACAATGAGTTTTTATTTCTCCCATACTCAGTCCTGAGAAATGTTTAAATGTGTTCAAATAATTATATACTCAGCCTTAAGAAGATACAATTTTTGCTGTTTATTAATCCGATATTCCAGGGCCAGTTACTCAGAACTGGGACTATTTATTATTTCCATCCTGTGTAGATTCAATGAAGCTATTGTTTGAGGGTTGTAGAGAAATTAGTATCAATCAAATAGTACTCCACAATAGCAATTTTTAGCAACTTTGAGTGTTCAACAACATCATAAATAATTATAGTCACAATAGCACAAAAATATCCATCTGTGGAAACTTAAGATAAAATCATGAGCCATTGCTAACATCTTTAATCATAACATGCTGTGGGATAAATTATTTCTTTGAAATGGGCTCATCACCTGGAGCAGCTGAGTATTTAATGGGAGGAGCTAAGATTGTAGCCTAGGGGCAGCAGCAGCAACAGCAGCAGCAGCAGCAGCAATGAATTTCCACTAAGATGTTGGCATTCCCAAGGAAGGTACAGGAGACTTGGGAATTCTGGGACTTTGGGAGCATCCCACCACATGGGGTGGACACTCTATTGCCATGTCTCACCAGGGACAGAGGTCATGGAGTCCATGTGGGATTTACATGGGGGTGGGGGGAGCTGTTAGTTGGTATATAAGTTATTTCCATTCATTTTGTAGACAAGCCTGAGTAAACTGGTTAGACTTCCCTGAACTGTGGTTCGGAGATCCTTTCCTGCAGGTCTTGGGAACCAGGGGTCAGGGAAGAGGCGAAGCCACATGCACAGGCATCTCCCAGGTGGAATCTTAATTATACATGTGTAGTTAACATAATTAATCATAGTCATTGATAATATGCTTCCTAAGTGATTTCCTCATATGTAATAACACTGTAATATAAAATTATAGTAGTACCAATTATAACCCCTAAGCAGCAACAATAGGAGACAAAGTTAAAGGTGAAAAGACACTATAACTAGACACTATGTATAAATGTGATATGCCCTTACATTGTATTTATTTATTTACTTATTTAATCACTCATAGAGATATTTTGTACTAGGGGAAAAATGGAAAGCATTAACAGATTGGAATCTGAAAAATATATTCTTAAATTTACTTGCCATATTTCTGAACCAAACGAAAAATAAGACAGCAGAAAGTCGCACACAACAGAAAAATATTTCCCTTTCTTGATAAAATTAACAAAGAAGAATGTGACAAGTGGTTTTTCCAAAGATTCCCCTAATAAGATCTACCATAGAGTTTCAGAGAAAACTGTATTTTACTCTGGACAGCTCTTTCTCAAGAGGAAGGAAATATGGGAGGCCTGCGCTGTTTGGGCTGCAATTCTCCAATCTCTTTATGATTCTGCTCTATGAAAACAGGGGATATAGCACCAAATATATCTCCAGTGTGTGGTACCATTGGGATTCAGGAGCAGCGAAGAAATCTTTTTCATGACTAAAAATCTTCAGATTATTCTTCTTTCTCTTTCTTGGTGAACAAAACAGTATTAACTATCATGTCAGTTATTACACTGTGTACTAACTACCTCCAAGCATGAAGGCAAGATCCCATAAAGAGTAATGAGAGAAGATTTATCTTGGTAATAAGCCATCCACACCTCTGAAGTAGTTAAAGGCAACTTGGTGAGGGATAAATGAGTGAGGAGAAATGCATCAAAAATATTTGTGGGCAGTAGCATACCTTCTCCTATGGAAAGAGGGAAAATAAGCATGACCCATATCAAATATGACATCAGTTCCATCTTTGCAAGACACAGCCATTGCTATCATGAGCTAATAGTATCTGTGGTTGCCTGCACTGGGTCTAAACAAGAATGGGTCTATCAACAGTCAGGTAAGGATGGAGGACAGGTAGAGGAGACCCTAACCCTCACTGCTGAACTATTTGCCATGGAAGGATTCAGGTAAGGGGACATTTTCTTGAGTTGTGTACACACTAATGAACCTGTCATGATTTAATGGATAGTTCCAATTCAGTGGTCACACATATATGGACCCAGTTAAACTAAATGCATCCCAAATCAACCTAAAAGTCATGAACCTGAGAAAAATACTTATGAAGATGGTGGTAAGGGGATAGAGGAGGTAAGTGAAAGTAATCATAATATGTTGTGTATGGGCATGAAATTGTCTAATAATAAAATCAATAAAAATAATAATTTTGTCATTAAAATGTTAGGATTTGATTGTTTTCAGATATTAATCTGTACTTTTCCTTTCTTGTAGCAATTTGGTCCTTTTCCAAACCTTATTTTGTGTGTCTGGTTTACCTAAAATCTAGCAAGTAACATTCATGCACATCAGATTTAATTTAGTCTCTGTTTGGCTTCTATAATTAAAACAGGGAGAGGATGCTTTCTTCTAAGTTGCTCATAATTATATCTTTTTTTTAATTTTTTTTTATTAATTTTATTTATTTCTGTATGTGTATGAATGTACTGTCTACATGCAGGTTTGTGCACCCGTGTCGTGCAATGCCGCGGAGGTCAGAAGAGGGTGTCGGATTCCCCTGGAACTGGAGTTCTCCTGGAATTGGAGTTTCAGACGGCTCTCGGCCGCCATGTGGGTGCTGGGGATCGAACCCGGGTCCTCTGGAAGAGCGTCGGCGCTCCTAACCGCTAGGCCATCTCTCCAGCCCCATATAAAAAGATATTCATAAAATGCTATGTCATGAGTGATGAAGTGTATTCAAAATTGAAATCATAAGATGTTCATTCATTCATCTTCTTATCTGTGACAGAATGATGAATGGATAATGAAAACGTGGCACATGTACACAGTGGAGTTCTCTTCAGCTGAAAGAAAAATGACCTCATGAAATTTGAAGAAAATGGGACAAAAGGAGAAAATATACTGAGCAAGGTAACCCAGACCCAGGAAAACAAACGTCAAATGCCTTCTCTCATTTGTGATCCCTAGCTCCAAATCATTCAATGTGACTATACATCTGCAAGTAATCACAGGAACCAAGAAAGTAGAAAGGAACTATGGGAGTGTGAGTATATTAGTTACCTTTCTGTTTCTGTGATAACACACCAGAATCAAGAAACATGTAGAAGGAGAAGGTTATTTGGCAGCTAGTTCTAGTGGGTTATGAGTCCATCACGTATAGGGGTCTAAAGGGGTCATGAGAGCAGAGGTGGCAAGACCAGAAAGATGAGCGCTCACATCTTCACGAGGCACAGGAAAGAGAAACCGCATGGGAAGAGGCTTGAACCCTGATGGCCTACCCCTCCCCAGACAGTGGTACCAACTTGGAACCAAGTCTTCAAATACTTGGAGCTACGGGGAGCAGTCTCATTCAATCGACCACAAGAGGGAACTATATTTCATATATTTAGTTAAAAATTCAAGTATGATATATATTGACTGTGAATGAATAGGCTGTCCACCAAAAGTCGTAGTGCCAAGTAAGGAAAAACCCTCTTTGTGTTGTCAATTGGGCAATCTAAGAGCATCCCCAAACAACGTAGGCTATTACCATAGCCCCTGGCTGCCTCCTAGAACTTGAAGGTAAGATCCTATTACTGAAAACACCACAGAATTCAGACACAGGACTGGGAGAAATTGATCTTGACCTGACATGGAAGCCTCCTCTCTGAGCACTAGCTCTTATAGTACCAGAAGGAGCTATGCAAGCTTCTGAGGGAGAAAAGTAAGCAATAGCCCTATCCAGCTGTAATATCTGTTCATCACAAAAATTATTAGCCCAAGAAAAATTTCTATTGGTGAAATAGTGGCACTTTAATCTGGGGCATAAGCAACAACTATCTAAATGTAGTTAAGGCTGTTTATCCAGTTCCAAGTTGTCAGCCCACAATACATGTACATATGATTCTATCTATCCATCATCTATCTATCTATCTATCTATCTATCTATCTATCTATTTATCTATCTACCTACCTACCTGTCTATTATGAATCAATAATAAAGAAGAGGACAAGAAATTGAAATTGAGTGAGGGTACTGGAGAAGTTGGCTGAAGCTGGGGGAAATGATGTAAATACAGTACTCATGAATGAAATTCATAAAATGATGTAAATACAGTACTCATGTATGAAATTCATAAAATGATGTAAATACAGTACTCATGTATGAAATTCATAAAACAAATGCCAAACTCTTCTTGTAGACAATCTTTGATGGGGTCAATGCTCCAAAAGTTAAATGTAAAAACTGAAAGTAAAAGTCTTTTTCATTTCTCCCCCTTCTCTTCTCCCTTATTTTGCCATTCCTGAGACAGCATCCAGGCTGGCCTTGAACTTCAGAATTTTGATCCTCCTGCCTCCAGTCCTGAATGCTGACATTAAAGGGTACAACAGCATGCTGTTTATTGGTTCTGGGCATCAAACCTGAATATCAGGAAAGGGCTATAACAATTAAGTATATCCTCAGCAATTCCTCCTCCTGTGTCAGTCTACAGTGAAGCCCACTGAAGGGATTCCTTTACATCTTCCTTCATCCCTATTGGAATGGAACTACTGGGAGTTCCTTTAGTAGATCATTTTACTGCTATAGATTGGTTAAGGATAATACAAACACCTATTTTCAAATAATATTTATTGATTTTTAATACATACCTAAAACTATACAAAAAACTGAGTATATATTAAGGACAATGACATAATACTTCTGTATGGCAGAGTCTTACTGGAACTATGATGTGCATTGTATTTGAACAAATTAGAAAAGATGTTGTGTGTACAATAAAAGTTAGGAATTAATGAGTTTATAATTTAAGTTTAGAGCATGTAGTCTCCTGTAACTATATTTTGATAGTCATTGATATGGAACATTTGCAGCATAGATACTTTTTAAAGAGTTTTTAAAATATTGTGATAAGTTCCAGAAACTGAGTTAGCTTCTTAGCAATAAGATATTGCTTGGACATTGGATTGTAATGTTGGTCATCATCTTGATAGGCTCTAGGGTCACCTAGGAGACAGACCTCTGGACTTATTTTTAAGATATAACCCAGATATAGGTAGTGACATTTTTGTGGGCTGGAGTCATGGACTGAAGGAAAAGGAGAAAGGAAACCCAGGGCCATCACTTATTTTCTGCTTCCTGACTGTGGAGGCAGTCCTGCCAGATCTCTTAGACTCCTGTACCCCTCCCTTCCCCACCCTGATGAACTGTACCTTCAACCCCTGAGCTAAAATAAACCTTTTCTTTCCTAAGTAGATTATACGAGGTATTTTGTCAGAGCAACAAGTAAAATACCTAATACACATATCTTTGTAGAGTGTTTCAGCAAGTACCTACATCATCCTGAGCTCTGTAAAGAGGACTAGGTTTCAGATATAGATTTGAAACTTATAACTTTATTGTCATAACTTAAGCATAACTAGTAGAATCCCCTACTCAACAATGACATAGCATCCATAGAGGAAATAAGAGTAAGACAGGAGAGAGGCAGCCAGACAGCAAGACACCAGCTTGGTGACTACCTTGTAGCCCCATGCCCCTGGAGGTTTGGAGGCCCACAGAGACCTCCCCCCTCAAGTTCCAGTGACAGAAGCAGTGTGTGGGAGCTAGAGAGGCAGCCAGACAGCAAGACACAGTGGGGCAGCCAGGTTAGGTGAGGAGGAACTGGACCTGCCTTGCAACCCCCCACCCCCGCAAAGACAAACTCCCCCCACACCTCAGCCCAAAGCTTCTGGTGCTGTGGTGGATGATTCAGTAGGCACAGTGTTAGTGATTCTAGGTGGCATAGCCAAAATAGAGGAACAAGCCACAAACTGGCAGGAAGGAGAGTGACCAACCAGTCTTTCATATTAACATCTGAGATTAGCACCTGAATCCAAACAGCAGCAACAACAACAAAAAACAAATCCACATGCCAAAGACACAATGAAAAAAGCAACAACATGGAAAATCCTCATAATAAATCCACACCAAACTCTACCAGTCCTATATAAAATTCCTGAAACAAGATTTCCCTGGAAGGAAACCAAGACACGGACCTTAGAAGAACAATTATAGATATATTCAAAGAAATCAAGGAATATAAAGAACAAATCAGAGAACTAAGGGGAAACAATTAAAAAAAAGTTCAGGAAGGAACTAGAAGGAAGGAATAATAATCTTTGGAAAGAGCTAGAGGGAGAGAATGACAAACTCCAAAAAGAACAAGAGGGAGAGAATGATAAACTCTGGAAAGAAGTGTAAACACTTAAAAAGGTCCCAGGCTGAAATGAAAAAAGAAACTGACCAGCAAAGCAAGGAGCTACAAGAAGAGATTGACAAACTCCAAACGGAAGTGGAAATACTGAAGAAATCACAGGATGAAATGGAAAAAGGAAATTGAACATTGATCTAGTCAATAGAAAAGGATGGAAAAAAGCTTCAGAAGGAGAATGGATGAAGCAGGAAAAGAATATCAGACCTTCAGGATAACACAGTGCATCTAGCATCCTCAAGTAAAGATTATGAAAAATTTAAAAACAACACAAAAGTGGAAAAACCAGGAAATGTGGGACACCATGAAAAGATCAAACCTCTGCATCATAGGGATAGAGGAAGGAGAAGAATCCTGAGGCAAGAATCCCATTGATCAGATCTTCAACAGGATAACATAAGAAAATTTCTCCAAACTGAAAAAAGACAAACCCATACAAATACAAGAAGCACATAGAACACCAAATAGACAAGACCAGAAAAGAAATTCCCCACATCATATCATAGTTAAAATGCTAGATGTTCAAAACAAAAACAAAATACTGAAAGCCACAAGAGAAAAACAATAAGTTACATATAAGGGGAAACCCATCAGAATTACAGCTGACTTCTCAGTGCAAACAATGAAAACCAGAAGAATGTGGACAAAAGTATTCCCATTGAGAAATGACTTTAGATGCCAACAGATTATTATACCCATCAAAAATGTCAATTATAGTTGTCACAAAAACCAATACTTCAGAAAATACTTGAAGCAATTCAAAGAACAGAGGAAAGGAGCACCTAACTCCAAGCAACTAAACAAAGAAATTAACAAAAGCATAACAGAGTAAAATAAAAATCTAGACCAAAAATACAAACAAAAAATAAGGTGAAATGAAGCAACACACATCTCTCAATATTAATGGTTTAAACTCCCCAATCAAAAGACATAAACTGAGAGAATGGATTAGGAAACAGAGTCCATCTCTATGCTGCCTACAAGTAACCCATCTCATCCTCAAGGACAGACACCACCTTAGAGTGAAAAGATGGGGAAAAAATATTCCAAGTGAATGGTACCAAAATGCAAGTAGGAGTTGCTATTCTAATATCAGACAAAATAGACCTATGAGTAAAATTAATCAGAAGAGACAAAGATGGCCATTACATCCTTATCAAAGTAACAATTAACCAGGAAGGTTTTACAATCTTAAATGTTTATGCACCAAACTTTTCTGCACCATATTTTATAAACACTACTCTGCAGGACCTCAAGACACAGATTAATCCCAGCACACTGACAGTGGGGGATTTCAATACCCCACTGAGCCCCTTGGAGAGATCAACTGGACAAAAAATAAACAGAAAGACATCGGAACTGCTAAATACAGTACACCAAATGGACCTCACAGATATCTACAGAATATTCCACTCTTTACTCAGCACCTCACAGAACATTCTCCAAAATCTACCACATACTGGGGCACAAAAGAAATATCAACAAATAAAAAAGGATTGAAATTATGCCATGTATTCTATCAGACCACAGTGCAATAAAGCTCAATATGAACACCAGAATAAGTCCTACTAGCTACAAGAACACATGGAGACTAAACAACACAGTCTTGAATAATGAATGGATCAGGGAAGAAATAGTGAAATAAAAGTAGTCATGGAACTGAAGAAAAAAGACAATACAATATAATAAAACCTGTGGGATGGGGCTGGAGAGATGGCCTAGCAGTTAAGAGCACCGACTACTCTTGCAGAGGACCCGGGTTTGATCCCCAGCACCCACATGGTGGTTGAGAACCATCTATAACTCGAATTCCAGGAGAACTCCAGTTCCAGGGGAATCCAACACCCTCTTCTGAAGCAGCGTTGCACGACATGGGTGCACAGACCTACATGCAGACAGTACATTCATACACATAAAAAATAAATAAATAAAATTAAAAAAATTTTTAAAAGATTAAAAAAAACCTGTGGGAAATATTAAAAGCAGTCTCGAGAGGGAACTTTATAGCCCTAAGTCCCCCCCCCAAAAAAAACCAGAAAGGGAACAAATAAACCATCTAACACTGCAGCTAAACACACTTAGGAGACAACAACAAATGAACCCTAAACCCAACAGATAGGAACAAATAACAAAAACCAGAGCAAAAAATCAATGAAATGGAAACAAAGACAGCAAAACAAAGAATCAATGAATGCAAAAGTTGGTTCATTAAAAAGATAAACAAAATAGACAGACCTCTAGCCCAGTTAACCAAAAGAAAGAAAGAGCAACTCCAAATCAATAGTATTCATGATGAAAGATCACAACGGACAAAGAAAAGATCCAGACAATCATACGAGAATAATTAAAAACCTATACTCTACAAAATTTGAAAACCTAAGAGAAATGGATGAATATCTGACATCCTGGCAACCAACAAAGCTTAACAAAGAAGAGATTGACAGTTTAGACAGACCCATAATGCTTGAAGAAATTGAAGATGTAATAAAAAAAACTCCCAACTAAAAAAAGCCCGGGCCCAGGTGGTTTCACAGAAGAATTCTATAATTGATCAACTTGATTGAACAAACAACCTGTCACCCCCCACTGGATGGTGGGGCTGTAGGTGTTTGGGCACAACAGCCTGCAGATAGGTTTTGCATGAAGGATGCTTGTACTCATGGATTATCACTTATAGTTAAAAATGAAAAAAAAAAACTGAGAGAAAGATGCAGGGCAGTTATGGCAGAATGCATGATCTGGGATGGGGTGGGGGTGGGGGGGAGGGAAAGGGAAATAAGCCTGAACTGAATTGGAAAAAATGTATGAAATGCACAAAGCATCAATAAAAATTAATTTAAAAAAAAATAAAACATTTAAAGAGGTCTTACAACCATTACTACTCAAACTGTTCAGAAAGGTATAGAGGGAAATCTCCCAAATTCCTTCTATGAAGTCAGCATCACTCTAATACCAAAACCAGGAAAAGACACAAGCAAATAAGAAAACTATAGACCCATCTCATTAATGAACACAGATGCAAAAATTTTCAACAAATTACTTGCAAATCACATACAGACCCACATCAAAAAGATCATCCATTATGGTCAAGTAGGATTCATACCAGAGATGCAGGCATGGTTCAACATATGTAAATCAAAAATATCATAAAATAGCTGGGTGTGGTGGCACATGCCTTTAATCCTAGCACTTGGGAGGCAGAGGCACGCAGATTTCTGTGAGTTCAAGGCCAGCTTGCTCTACAGAGTGACTTTCAAGCCAGCTAGGGCTATAGGGAGACTCAAAAAAAATCATAAAATGCATAAATCTACTGAGAAACAAAAACCACATGTTCATCTCAATTGATGCAGAAAAACTCTTTGACAAAAAATTTTTCCAGGATCCCTTCATGCTTAAAGTCCTAGTGGGAATTGGACTGGAGGGAACATTTCTCAATGTGGTCAAAGACATATACAAAAAACCCACTGCCAACATCATCCTAAATGGAGAAAAATCAGAAGCATTCCCCTTAATGTTGGAACCTGACAAGGCTACCCCTTATTGCCACTCCTCTTCAATATAGTGCTTGAAATGCTGCTAGGGCAATAAGGCAAGAAAGGAAAATTAAAGGAGTGCTAATTGGAAAAGAGGAAGTCAAACTATCCCTTTTTTACAGATGATAAGAAAGTTTACCTAAGGGATACTAAAAACTCTACCAGAAAACTCCTAGAAACAAGTAAAAGTTTCAGTAAAATGGCAGGATAAAAAAAATCAACCTAGAGAAATCAGTAGCCTTTCTTTACATCAACAGTAAGCAACTGGAGAAGGCCTAGAGACTTTCCCAATCACAATAGCCTCAAAAAAATACCTGGGAACAAACATAACCAAAGTCACCAAAGATCTCTACAACAAAAATTTTAAACCTCTGAAGAAGGAGATTTAACATGACATCAAAAGATGGAAAGACCTCCCATGCTCATGGATTGGAAAAAATAATATAGTAAAAATGTTTATTCTACCCAAATTAATATACAGATTCAATGCAATTCCAATCAAAATCCCGATGAGCTTCTTCATAGACTTGGAAAAAAAATCTTAAGTTCATGTGGAAAAACAAAAAATCTGAATAGCTAAATCAACACTGAGTGAAAAGTGCAATACGGGGTGGGGGGGGGGATTACTTTACCAAACTTCAAGATATATTACAGGGCTATAGTCATAAAGTCACTCTGGTCCTGGCACAAAAACAGACCCACTGACCAAAAAAATGAAGATCCAAACTTGAGCTCATACAACTTGAGCCACCTCATATTTGACAAAGGAGCCAAAAAAGTTCAATGGAGGAAAGACAGCATCTTCAGCAAATAGTGCTGGCAAAACTGTATCACCATCTGTAGAAGAACAAAATTAAACCCCTACTTCTCACCCTGTAGAAAAATCAACTCCAAGTGGATCAAAGATGTGAACATGAAACCTGAAACCCTGAAGGTGATAGAAGAAAAAATCGGCATTGACGTACAGGATGCAGGCATAGGAAAAGACTTTCTTATCAAACAACAGCCGCACAGGAAATAAGGTCAATTGTTGACAAACAGAACCTCATCAAACCCAAAAGCTCCTGTACAGAGAAAGAAATAATCTAGGAAGTGATGAGAAATCCACAGAATGGAAGGAAACCTTCACCAATGATACATCCAACAGAACATTAAGATCCAGAATATATGGAGTACTAAAAAAACAAAGAAGTAAGGAAACAAATGACTCATGCAAAAGATGGAGTAAAGAGTTGAATAGAGACTTCACCAGTGAGGAAGTAAAGATGGCTGAGAAGTCTCTTAAAAAGTGTTCAACAGTGTTTTGTTTTCTGTTTAATTTTTAATTAAGAAAATTCAAATTAAAATCACTCTCAGATATCATCTCACTTCAATAAGACTGGCTAAGATCAATAAAACAAAAGACACCAAATGCTGGAGAGGTTGTGAGGAAAGGGGAACACTCATCCACTGCTGGTGAGAATATAAACTCATAAACCACTATGGAAGGCAGTTTGGAGAACCCATAAAATACTCAAAATGAGCCTACCACCTGACCCAGTCATACCACTCCTGGGTATATACCTACAAGACTCATCCTACCACAAAGATACATGCACATCTATGTTTATTGCAGCTCTTTTCACAATAGCAAAGAGCTGGAACCAATCCAAATGTCCCTCAACTGATGACTGGATAACAAAAATGTAGTACATCTATATAAAGGAGTTCTATGCAGCATTAAAGAAAGATGACATCATGAATTTTGCAGGTAAATGGATCAAACTCAAACCCATTATGCTAAGTGAAGTAATCCAGTCCCGGGGGGGGGAGGAAGGCAAATGGTTTCTGTCATTTGTGGATGCCCCCAGTTGAAATGCATGTTGACTAACATTATCGTTATACTTCTTTTTATATGAAAGCAACTGTTCGGTTATAATGTGAATTGCTTAATGGGCTCTAGAATTGGCCTACCACTTATTTTCAGACATAGTAACTACCAGATATGGGTGGAAGATATTTATTCATATTTTAGATTAATATAAAATTAAGGGGAAAATGTGAATGCCAAAACATATTTTGGAATTAGTATACAGTTTATTCATGGAGGTCATGATTTTGATTTTACATAGGCATATTTTGGACCAATACAAAGGGGAGGGAACAACAACAACATAAGGACTGGGTCAAAGAACTAATTGATAAAGTTAAATTCTGTCCAAAACAACAAGCCTCTGCAGAAAAAAAAATCTGTGGAAAGAGTGAGAGAAAGGTGCAAGACATGTATGGCAGAGTGCATGAAATGGAGTGGGGTGGGAGGCAGGGAGAGGGGAATATATTGGAATTGGACTGAAAGATTATGTATGAAATACACAAAACATTAATAAAAATATTAAAAAATAGAGTGAGACAGGATGAGAAACATAGAGACCAATATAATAGTGAGAAGGATTTTAGAAGTGGCAGTTTTTAAATGATTTCAAGATCAGATTAATGGTAGGAACAAATATTTTAGAGATTTTGACTACATACTATGTATATAATTAGACATATTGCTGTCAGTTTAATTTAGCTAAGTTATGTATTGATAAATTGAGATATAAGAAAATAAGATACATCAATATTAATTTATGTCATTGAACGTTTGATGGTGACCTGAGGTAAAATCAGTATCTCAGAAATGAAGTACATTCATCCACCTTATTCGCATAAAACTTCAGAGATTGTATTGGCTAACAGATGACACAAATAGCTGTCTATGACTTCGATAGCCTCTACACTTTTGTAGTTGTATTTCTTGTCAGTTTGTACTGGTTTCCTTACAAAGAGTTCAATAACTCTTTGTGTTCTCAGTTTCCTACTCACTTTTGTTCATAAATTAGCTTCTAAGGTACCAATCACAAGTATGTCAACTATGGATAAACCTGCTGGATAATGGTAATTTAAGTGAATTAAACATCTGTCTTTTCATCACAGTAGATAGGGACCCAGTTCCACTGCATTAGAGGATGATTTTGTAAGAAAAATTTTCTAGCTTCACACATCATACACATTACCTGCCTAATAGAAAATTAGCCACAATAGCTCACAGATCATGTGAGTTTATATGCTCTGGATATGATGTTAAACTGTGTAATGCTACTCACATATCGATTTTGTTTTCTTTCTAAATATTTGTGTAAAATGCTAATAACACAAATTAACTTCTCTCGTATGCTTAAAATATTTAAAGGAATACCTAACAGATATCAAGTACATATTGTGTATAAATACATCTAATATAACTACATTTAAATTAGTTCAGTTTGGTAATATCTTCATTAGTAGGAAAATTGAAAAATATTTCATATTATAAATTTGGAAACTGAGGCTTGAAGAATTGAAATACACTTCAATTTCATGATAAAAATCTCATTTGACTTTGTAATATATTAAGCATAATACTAGCCATCAGCAGGTGCAACTGGAAATTGTAACTAAATGAAGTTACATAGTTCCAAAATGTGTTCAAAGAAATGTTCTTATGTCACTAGTTTGTCTTGAATTTTGTATACACATATAATTGGATTCTGGGGAAGTAGAACATGAAAAAGTTTTGTTAATGTTATTTCTAATTTAATGATAATTGAATATATTCCAGTAAGATCCAATTTTTATCTAAAGATCTAGAAAAGACAGATATGTAGCAAATACATAATATTTGTATATGGTGTCTGAATATAAATTCCTTAAATTCATATCAAGAATTTTTATATTTATTTTAAAAATGCTATACTATTTTATCATTCTTTCAAGTATAATTGACTTTAAAGGTCAATCCTTTTAAGCAGCTGAGAAAATACAAAAGCATAATTATTTCAGTTACAGAATCCAATGGTATAATACTATACTGCTGAAGAACACAGCTGGATACCTAAATTGCTGGCAATGTGCTTTTCACAAACATTTTAGTTTTACATTGACATGCTAATTCTCACTAAGCTCATCTATTCTTTCAGCAAATAATGTTCTTAAAAGTCCATTGTTCATTGGTCAACAACAATAACAGAATTTGTTCAGTTCTTGACTTTATTATGAGAACAGAGTGGATGTTCATCCTTACCCTGTCAACAGCACACTCTGGTATTTTGGCAGAAAATGAGTTGCATTATATTGTTATCAAGATTATTTTGGAAATTCTATTATTATAGTAAATTTTTTCTTTGAATATAAAAAGAGCTCTCTGTTATATAAGCACACGTTTGACACTAATAGTAGAATTACTGAGTCAATGCCTAGGAAATGGACTGTACACTTTCTTCAGCCGACTGTCAAAATGGATTCTCCATAGTGTGGAGACAGCTAGAAATGCACCATGCCAATCCTCTAGTATTAACCAATAGTCAACAACCACTTCATTTCTTCACTGCTATGCTTGCTTTGCACCTCTTTTTTAAATTTTTATTTGTTTTTCTCTGTGTATGAATGTACTGTCTGCATGTAGGTCTGTGCACCCTTGTCGTGCAAGGCCACGGAGGTCAGAAGAAGGTGTCAGATTCCCCTGGAACTGGAGTTCTCCTGGAATTGGATCTTCAGACGGTTCTCAGCCGCCATGTGGGTGCTGGGGATCGAACCCGGGTCCTCTGCAAGAGCAGTCGGTGCTCTTAACCGCTAGGCCATCTCTCCGGCCCCCTCTTTTATTTTTCATCTTCTAAGACTCTCAAAGGCATGTGTTTGATATGTTGCCAACACCTGAAGTAACACAAGTCAGTAAATTTTAATAAATTTGCTATTTGACTCATATTTACACAAAAGCCAATTATGTATTAAAACCAATAATTTAGGCATGAGAATAAATGCACCACATCATTTTTAGATAATATTTGAATTTTATAGAGAATTTCTGATCAGCGTCATTAAACTAACACCCCAACAGGTGTACAAATCTGAGGGAGAATCGTATCTAATTATGCCTTTTTCTTTTTTTTTTTTGGTCTTTTTGAGACAGGGTTTCCCTGTAGCTCCAGCTGTCCAGGAACTCACTATGTAGACCAGGCTGGCCTTGAACTCACAAAGATCTGCCTGCTTCTGCCTCCCAAGTGCTAGGATTAAAGGTGTGAGCCACCATGCCCGGCTAATTATACCTTCTTTACATAAGCCCAAGCCCTTGTACTTGCATTGAATATCATTCTCCTGGGCCTTTCTTTGACCAAGTTATAATCCTCTACATTTTCCCTAAGCTTCACCAGACACATTCCATGACCTAGTTTGATGGAAACATACCTAGTACTTAGAGTTTGGGACTATACAATGTCCCATACACAGTTCCTTTCAAACATTTTCTCATGGCACATTTTTTACTTCCTTGCTATTACAAATAGTCCATGTAGTGTTTTTCAAAAGGAATATAACCTATCATTGCATTTCTAGTTTTTAAACAACCCATTTCTTCATTTGCATCTCTCCACAGAATTTAATTACTTTACACTCAGTAAAAATTTAATGTATTCTGTTTGGCTGATACATTATTTACTAAGATCATTCCATTATAACATCTTACAAATATCAATGGTTAAGACAACTATAATTGAAGTCACATCCGTATCCATAAACAATTAAACAACTTTAAAACATCTATAACAAAATGTATATTAAAAGCCAAAGCCTAAATAACTAAATTACGCTTTATGAATCTCATTTACTTTATTATCTTTGAATATACGAAAGTATTAATTCAACATGGAACTCACATATAAAAATGTTTAAAAAGTTACCTTATACTGAACAGATTGTAAAATAGGCTGCCACCAGAATCTCAGGATCTGTGTCATATTCTAATATAGTAATGTATGGGGCCCAACTGAATACAATTGCAACATCATTCTAAAGAATTCTTGTCCACAAGTAATTCTAAATCTAGTTATTTTGTCAGATGGATGTGTCAAGTTCAATATAAATTAAAGTAGTTTCCCCTGTAGAGGGAAGAAATTAGTGAGTAATAAGGTATGAAGAATTCATAAGAAAGGAATATGAAAATCTCTTAAAAGTAACCAATTTACAGATAATCCCACACAGAAGAAATTTGAGGACAATTAGCTTCTTATTATGAATGTCAACATGTAGATTAATTTTTGATTTATAATTTAGTTAGGTACTTTTCAACACTTGAAGATTACTAACATTATGATAATGGTGGGGTGCATTCAGGCAGAAAAATTGTAATTATCTTTTCTAGCACAGAGTAATCTCTTCATCTGTCCTCACCAGTGGGAAACTATTAAGCCTTTTCTTAGTGCACATCATGCAGGTGTATTTGCTAAATTTACCTGTCTAGTCCTTTTTCTGGTACTGTAAAAAATGCCCAAGATAATCAAGTTACAAAAAGGAAACCTTCCTTATTTTGGCTCATAGTTTCAGTTGTTCTAGCCAATTATTATTTGGCTACTTCACCTGATAAAATTGTAGACCCAAACTCCCTAAAATAACAACATAAACAACAACAACAAACAAACAAAACAACACAGCAGCAGAATTCAGGACGAGGGTGTAAAAGTAAAGCATCCCACAATATATTTCAAGGGTATACACTCAACTGGCCAAAAACCTCCCACTAAGTTACACATCCTAATTCTCCACTGCTATCTAATAGTATCAAAGGCTGAGGACTAAGCTTTCAACACACTGGCCCTTGTAGAGCATCCATAATCCAAATTTTAGCAACAATTAAGTAAAATGTTGATAATATCTAATTAGAATAATAGTTAAAATGTAATTGGTGCTACTTAACAACCTTACCTGTCTAAGATTTGCTATACAAACAATACAAAATATGAACTGTTCCAGCCACAATAACATTGTCTTTGTGTGATCTGTCTATAAAATATCATGTTCATCTAGCTACTGTTTTTCTCATTTCATCTATCACCTATATATTAAACCAATAACAAAGATTTATAACACTGTTCACTGCTGTAACTGACATGAAGGGCATGATAATATCCAATAGCTTCTTGAGGGCTGGAGAGATGGCTCAGCACTTAAGAGCACTGGCTACTCTTGCAGAGGACTCAGGTTCAGTTCCCAGAACCCACATGGTAACTAACAATTGTCCATAAGTACAGTTCCAGATGATCCATGCCCTTTTCTCACCTTTTGGGGCATTTCTCAACATGAGAGCATTTACATACATTCAGGCAATATACTCATACATGCAAAACAAAAATAATAAATTAAATATATTTTTTTAAGTATTCACTACCTTCTTTGGAAACCCGAGAAAATGAAAATGATCCCTAGTCAATAGTTCTTTGGTCTAGTGTGCTTGCCTAATGGATTTATTTCTGAGGGCTCTGACTATCTAGCCATTTACCTCATTGGTAATATTCTTTCCTGCCACTTGTCTACTTTAGGGCCCTGTTTCTGCTTCTGAAAAGCAGGATCAGTTATCAGGGTCAGTAGAGTAATTTTTCCTTTGACTCAGGATGAATCCTGAGTGATTTGGCAGTCACAGCACTAGTTTGGGCAGACCCTGGAATTGTTTCTCTATACAAGAGGTTGTCTCCAGTGGACATCAAGGTCACTAGCTTGGCAGATAATAAAGTTGATCAGGCAACATAAATTCACCCATTGCACAACTAAGAATAAGCACCAGAGTGTGTGATAAAGGTGATTTGTGGTCCACCATTTCCTGACTTTTAGTACCACAGTGCTTAATCTGACTTCTAAATGCTGCCATCTACATTTCTTTACCCAAATGTCAGAGAATCAAAGTCTACAGGATCAATATCTTGTACACTGGAATTATGCAATATATCTGTACTAGTCGGGGTTCTCCAAATGAGCAGAACTGGTAAAACAAATTATATCTATAGCTAATCTTTATCTATCTCTCTATCTCTATGTATATACAATGTGGTTTAATAAATTGGCTTAGAGGATATAGTCTGTGTTGACCAACAACTGCTGTGCTGAATATCTCACCACTCCCAATTTGCAGCTGAAGGCCTGAAGGATTGCTGGAGATCTGCTAATTTTCAGTCTATGTTGAAAGTTGAAGTAGTTGGTTCTAATATCAGCAAATGTATTTCATGGCTCCCTCTGCCATGTCCTGTTATATACACTGATCAAATAAAGGTTAAATTTAGTTAATTCCAGACTCAGTCAAGTTGACTACCGCAATCAGTCATTACAATGACTATTCATGATCCTTCCTTTCTTAGCAGTGGAACTTTGAGTCTGTCGTTGAGAATTACCCTGCAAGAAGCATGCTTGTCAATAGTGAAAAACATGTGATAGAGAGAGGACACTGTATTTCTAGTTCTTGGGTTACTGAATCCAAGTATTCTACCTATAAGTATCACATAATACAGAATTGTTACTTTATCACATATTTAAAAATAGTTTTGGGACTTACCGAGCAATTTTTATTTTTCCCAAACTGGTATTTAGAAATGTATCTTTGTGATGTCATGCAACATTCCATCATTGCAGTCACATATGAATGATGCAATACACCCAGAGAATCAGTAGTGTGTGTGTTCAGAAGCTCGGCATCACAGGTTATGCATTATAAAACAGGAATTTTCTTGGTCAAGGCAATATTGGGTGAGATTCTGTAGTAATTAGTGAAGCTCTCTTTGGGCCCTGACATAGTGATGATGACTAAGGAGCTCTAAGAAGTGATGTTCACTTAGTACTGCTACTATGTACAAGGATATATCATATGCACGCAGGGAATCATCAATGAAAAAGACAAAGAAGGGAATAGGAAACTTTAATAATGCCAACATATGTTGAGGAAAAAGTCATGTCCTTCTATAAATGGAAATTGCGTGTGTTTCACTTCATCAATGAAGATGAATTACTGTCCTCCCACTTGAGAATAGGATTTCAATATAATTGATATGCAATCTAGGTGTTCGTCTATTTTCTTGAAATATAATGCCTCATCAAGGCATAGAATCAGGTTGTTCTGATGCTGGCACACTGTACATTTTGTAGCATGGTAGCTGAACTCACTTTGGGGAGAAGCAGCCCATGCTTTTCTTACTCTCTTTGGTCATGGGTCATCTATGCATGGCCCCATTTGTATAATCACTGATATGAGCAAGTTTAGAATCTATGTGGCATCTGCTGGACAAATCATCCTACAGTCATAACTTTTGAGAGTCTCTTCTTGCAAGTTCTGGTGACTAAAAAAGCCTTTGTGCAAGCGATTCTAGGCATGGCCGTGAATTTCCTTGGGTCAGTGGACAAAGATATATTGAGCAACAAGTAGCTACAAGACAGAGCAATAAGTTTGTCAGGCAGAGTAGGGTATATTTTTCAATTAATCCTCTTCACAGAACTCCTTGAAATTAAAATTCTCCATTAATGCAACTGCTAAACATTAAACCAAATTGGCTGAAGGAATCTAAACTACATTCTTGTAAAATTTAGTATTCTGATTAAAATTTCATGGTGATTTCCCTAAGGTACAGCGGCATTTCGAGTTCTTGGGTTTTCTCACTGAATTCTTTGATGGGTAGAATATTGATCATTGCTCAGCTCACTTCTTCCCAGAATACATAATTTAGTCAGTATGAAGACATTAGGAATGTGTTATAAGAAATGATAAACCTTCCAATAAATCTCTTGAAATCTCTCTCAAGCTGAAGGAAATTATTTTCTGGTCCGGAGTCTGGAAAAAAATAGTGAAATTTATTATTTTAGAGAGATAAAAAAGAAATATCTGCATGTTATAAGCTACAAATAATTCCCAGACAGCTGGAAAAATAGGAATGGGATTCCAGTCCTTTATGCAGAATGGATAAGAAGCACAAGAATTTGCTTGACATCTCTATTGGTTGTAGTTAAGACTGAGTACAGAAAAGGTGACTTCGACCTACCTAAAACCAGAGAAATGGAGAGTGCTGAAAAGAATCGAAATTAAGACACAGACCTCCCACAAGAAATTACTGCTTCTGTTGATTCCAAGTTTAGGAAGGGGCAGGAGACATGTCAGAAGGAGGAAATTTTCCACTTTGTTATTCATTATAGAAAATTGTTTTGAGATTCCTTGTCAGTCACAGGGTCTGTCTTGTTTATGGAGGCACCTCCAAGAAACAGTCAGGGAAAAGCAGATATTCCAACTATTTTTTCTATAACTATAGAGCAAAACATCTTAAAATGTTCTTGTTTTTCATCTCTGGCATTCTCAATATGCTCTCTTCAACTTGTCTCTCTGTCTCCCCCTTTCTTTCCTTAGTCTCACTCTTTATCTCTCCCCCCTCCTCTCCATCTCCTTTGTTCTCTCCCCTCACTCTCATTTTTGGTTAAAGACTTATGCACTACGTCTGTTCTTTTGAACTGTGATCCCAGTTATTTCTCCTGTCACCTCCAAACTCTTATTCCACTTTTATTCAAAAATTATTTAGATCAATAATTTTGCTATACTTTGTCTTCATGGCCTTGTTAGACAATTCATTTGTCTTTAATTGATACACAAATAAGGGTGAACATCCTGGCTAGCCACAATGTGGTAGAAAATGGGAAATGTTAATGTCTGTGTGTGTGAGAGAGAGAGAGATAGTGTGTGTGTGTGTGTATGTGTGTGTGTGTGTGTGTGTGTGTGTGTGTGTGTGTGTGGAGCATCAGGATAGCAGGTCATCCTTTCTGGATGTGTAGTCACATACATAATGTGTAGTCACAAACATCATTATCATATGCTAAGCATTAGAGTCAGTAATTTATAGATCATTAGTCATGTTATAATTTAAAAGAACTATAGAAGCTAATACTCCAATTATCTTCATGGTTGAGAGACTGAGGTTTAGAAACTATGAATTGGTTTTTGTGTACCTAGTATGAAGGAGAAGAGGTGGAATTTGAAGCAAGGAGAAAAGTCCTAGAATTTGTAATCTTAATTATAATTAAGTTACTTTTCTATTGCTGGGGAAAACACTGAGCATGACAACTAATATAAGGAAGAGTTTATTTGACTTATGATTTCATAGGGCTAGAGCCCATGATGGTGAGGGAAGTATGGCAGAGGTAGCCAGGACAGAAAAACAAGTAATCACTTTCAAGCAGGCACAGGAAGCGGAGAGAAATTGGAAATCCACCAAAGCTTAAGAACTCTAAAATACCCTCAGGCAGTGATGTACTTCTTCAGGCATGGCCACACTTCCCTAAAGCCTCCCAAAGAACATCACCAATCAGAGACAAACTTCCCAAACACTTGGAGCATATAGGGGATATTCTCATTCAAACCACCACATTACAATCCCCATAGGCTTGCAGCCATATAAAATGCAAATTCATTTAGACCACTTTTTTTTGCCTTTTTGAGATAGCATCTCCCTATAGCTCCAGTTGGCCTGGAACTCACTCTGTAGACCAGGCTGACCTTGAACTCATAGACATCCACCTGCCTATGCCTCCCAAGTGCTAGGATTAAAGGTGTGCACCACCACACCCAACTTTAAAAGACCCTACAGTCTTTTACTAGTTTTAAGACTATTCAAAAGTTCAGGGGAATCTCTTAACTGTAAGCCCCTATAAAATAAAAATTTTTTAAATGAAATTATACTCTCTCAACATAACAGTGGAAATATACATTCCCATTCCAAAAGGCATGAATGAAGGCATAGTGAAGAAATACTAGACCAAAAAAGGAACAAAAACCCAGAGAGCAAACACCAAATGTAGTAGCTCCATGTCTGAAGGGTACCACTTCCCCCGTGTACCTCTCCTTGGCAGGTGCCTCATGGCTCTACCATCTCCAGTATCTTCTTGGGATTCCACTGCCAACGAAGTTTCACCTCACAACTTTATACAATGGACCGTCAGGGCCTTCTTTATGCAGGGATAACTCTACTGCACACTGCCTGGCCTGCAAACTGATGATTCCTTCCCTGTGCATCTTTAATACTTCTGAAGCCAGTACCATGTGAACAACAGCAACAAGTTCAGCTTCCAGCCTGGGATGCAACCTAGCCAGCTTCATCCATGTTAGAAGCTTTTCTGTATTGTGATTTTTCTAGAAGGGCTCTGAAGGGATTCTTTAAATTTTTTAAGTGCAAATCTCTAGGCCTCTTAAACACTTTAATTTCCTTATCAAAGAGGGCCTCTCCTACAGTATATGACTTGTTTCCAACATTAATCTTCTTAGTGCTCTTTTTCTATCTAAAATGCACATTCACTTGGTCCTTTTCATGGTAGATCTCCATAATATTCACTATTAATAACCATACTACCCATTGTATATTAGGCTGTCTTGAAACTTCCTCCACCAAAGAAATTCGTGCATTACTTTTCCAACTTAACTTCTGGCAAACTGTTAGGATGTGTGCAGAGTCCAGTCAGATTCTTTGCCAAGAGGGAACACCAGTCAGTATTTCTACCCAACTATAAAGGCTATAAACCATGATAATGACCAGCCTAGCAAATTATCTCTCTTGTTACAGTAGTGCCACTTTTAACTTGGAGACTATCAACAGCTGTCTAATTCAACTTAAAGCCTGTTCGGTGGGAGGAAATTCATGTGTGGAACTATAAACATAGACAAGTGCACATGGTTGGATGGGTCATAGATCATAGGGAAAAACCTACTTTTTTTTTTTTCCTGACATAACAGCCTGTCCAGGATGGTAGTGCTCAGGCTGGCCTTAATCTCTCAGGGATCTGCCTGACTCTGCCTCCCACAGATCAAAGGCATGGGCCAATATGTCTGGTGGAAAAAATAGTTCTATCAATTCCCTAGACCAATGTAATTTCTTATCATGTTATAAATATGTATCCTTATATTCAGTTGTGTGTACCTCCTTCCACTCATCAACATAAACAGATAAAGTCTTTTAAAAAGTCCCACAATTGGTCAAACACAGAAAATCAGTATCTGTAGGTGGCCAGCCCTAAGTGACATATCTATAATGTGGCTCAGGGAACATTGAGGAAGATGGTGTATAAAGAATATAATCCCCGAGGTACAAGACAATTTCTGCTATTTAATGCATTCTAGACTTGATAGAGAAGCTACATCAATGAAATCTCCACAGTTCAGTGCTCTAACAAGATCTACATATAAGGATAAATCCAGTTGATATACCAAGGTGGATGAGAGAAATGTCATGGGGTACCATATCGAGATCAAGGGCTGTAAGCAATCAATGGATGCTGAGGAAGGGAGAGTCAGAGAATCAGTTGTCTTCAGGGACTATCTCATTGAAAATTTTACTAATTAATTCCAAGTTGTGGTGGTTTGAATGAGTGTCCCCCATAGGCTTTAAGTATTCAGACATTTGTCTCCAGTTGGTGGCACTGTTTTTGGAGGTCTTAGAAGGTGTGGCCTTGCTAGAGGAAGTATGTCACTGGGGGCAGGCTTACTGAGTTTAACAAGCCTCGTGGTCTCCAGTCACTCTCTCTGCTTCCTGTGCTCTTTGTGAGATGTGACCCTCGGCTTGCTGCTCCAGCCGCCATGCCTCCCACCACAATGGACTCTAATTCTTTGGAACCATCAATTGTAAGCTCAAATAAACTCTTCCTTTTGTAAGTTCCTTGGTCATGGTGTTTTGTCACAGCAACAGAAAAATGACTAATACAGTTATTTGGTACCAGAGAGTGGGATGTTTGCTGTGAAGAACCTGACCATGTGGATGTTTGGAGAAATGTGGAAGACTTTGGAACTTTGGGCTAGAAAAGCTGTTGACTACTGTAAGCAGAGCTTAAGGGGCCATTCTAGTAGAAGCCTGGAAGAAAGCATTGCTGCAAAAAATGTAGTTCCAGAGGAAAATACTTACTAGGAGCAAATGGGATAATTTATATAAAGAGTCTGGGAGGCACGCGTTTGCCCACAGGCCCAAAGCCTTTGCCTGCATGCCTAAGTTTCGACAAAGTATATGGGAGCTAAATGTCTTTGGCGGAGGGTAGTTTCAAGATAGGCCTAGATGCAAGAAATGGTGGTGTGGCTTTTAAGTATGGTGTTGAATATATGGTCAGATCACAGTGGAAGAAAAGAAGCATGATGGGGCAGAAATGAAGAATGTCAGTTTGGATCTGAAAACCCCACTAGGAAGATAAAAGGTGGTGCCAAGCGAGCTTGTGAAGGAAGGTTCCTTTTGATAAGGAAACTAAAGTAACTAAGGAGAGGCCTAGAAATTTACAGGTATAACAATGGGGAGGTGAGAAGATAAGGTGAATTAAGGAGAGCCTTCAAGATTTACAAGCTATAATCAACACAATCCATACTTTCAGGTCTGGAAGACCACACTGAGGTGCTATCCTCTTTATTAGCCAAAGAACAGTCTAATGAGGCAGAGTTGCAATTGTGGTAAATAGGAGAGGTACCTTTGCCATCACCCTGAAAATTACCTCGCAGCAGCAGATCTGGCAATTTCATGTCATAGGGGGGGAGAATGGCAATTATAGAAGGCAGATTTGCAAGGGTGGCATGAAGTGAAGTGGGGCTAGCTGGTTTTTACGCTATCCTCCATGGTTTTCAGAGAGCCACAGAGGCTATGCAGAGTGCTGCAGGGGTGTACCTGAATAAAAGAAGGCCCTGATAGGGGAATTCCTTGCACATAAAAGCTGTGAATTAGCTGATACCTTGCGTTGCAGCGAAGATTCCCCAAGAAGACATTCGAGAAACCAGACCTGTGCGAAGATTATTAATTTGCCATGGTCGAAAATCAGACTAATATTAGCTTGATAAATTCAGGCGAGTTGGTTAAACGGTACACCCGAGCCTAAGAAAAGAGATGTGATGTTTGCAAAGGACAAGAAAGTGGAAGAGCTATGACCATCTAATGGACCTCTATTAGGAAGTCAAGTCCCCAAGATAGGAAGTATGACATGGTAGCTACTCTGGACTTCCGTTGTTTGCGCCTCCGCGGCCTGGTTTTTTCAGTCTTGTTTTGGTCCGCACGTATTACTGAATCTTTCACTATAACCGTTCTATGCTTCTATTCCTCCGTTTTGGAAGGGGAATGTGTATTCAGCACGGTTCAAGCGACTTTTCGTTACCAGGTTGGGAGTTTGTAATTTGCCTTTTGATTTTACAGGAGCTTACAGTTAGGAGATTGGCCTGAGTCTCAGAAGAGACTTTGGACTGTAGACTTTTGAATGGCATTGAAACTGGTAAAGACTATGGGGACTTTTAAGGTTGGACTAAATGCATTTTGTATTTTATGTGGTCAGGAGCTTATGGGGGCCAGGGAGTGGAATGTGGTGGTTTGAATGAGTGTCCCCCATAGGCTTTAAGTATTCAGACATTTGTCTCCAGTTGGTGGCACTGTTTTTGGAAGTCTTAGAAGGTGTGGCCATGCTAGAGGAAGTATGTCACTGGGGGCTGGCTTAGTGAGTTTAACAAGCCTCGTGGTCTCTAGTCACTCTCTGCTTCCTGTGCTCTTTGTGAGATGTGACCCTCGGCTTGTTGCTCCAGCTGCCATGCCTCCCACCACAATGGAATCTTAATTCCTTGGAACCATCAATCATAAGCTCAAATAAACTCTTCCTTTTATAAGTTCCTTGGTCATGGTGTTTTATCACAAAAACAGAAAAGTGACTAATACACAAGTGAACAGCTATAAGAACAGGTACACATGAGCAGCACTAAGTGGACTCAGGACACTATATAAGGATAAATAAATCAATTTCAAATATTAGTTAATCACTAGTTGGAGATAATTGTATCATTTTAAAAGTTTCTATGTCTTAACTCTTATTTAGCTATGTATGTATGTAATCTATTTTCATTTCAGTATTTATGTATTTATTTGTAGGTTTGTTTACTTTTTATTTATTTTGGAGGGGTAGAAATGAGAGAGTTGAAAGTCTCATAGTACCACCAAATTGTAATCTTTCAGAAGTAAGGATCTACTTTCTCGAATATTATTCAACACTTCACTCATTTCCTCAGATTTCTGCTTTGATGTTTGTATATTCGTCCTGGTTTTTCAAAATGAATGATGGCGTTCCCCCATTTAAATTATTTAATACCCAACGAGCATAAAATATGTTCGAGGTCAAGTTAGTTCATAGAGCCTCCTGTTTCTGGACTTAGTAATTTTTATTGATTTCTCTCTTCACATTTGTTGCTGAATCCCAGGCAACCAGTTATTGTTCAATCCATCACCTGTGACTGACTCTCCAACATATCACCTCATATTTTACTTTGCCTCAGAAAGTCATTGAACTGAAGAAGGATTTGGTTGTCTTCATTGACCCAATGTTAAGACTTAGCCAGGGGTTGGAGAGAGAGCCTAGTAGAAAATGTTAACAGGGTATTAAATAGTTCCTTAAAACAAGGTTATGACAATAAAGAAGTAAAACCAGAAACCAAGACTATAAAATTATTGTTTTCTAGCTTGGCTTTTTTTTTTTTTATTATTATTTCTGTATGTGTATGAATGTACTGTCTGCATGCAGGTTTGTGCACCCATGTCGTGCAATGCCACGGAGGTCAGAAGAGGGTGTCAGATTCCCCTGGAACTGGAGTTCTCCTGGAATTGGAGTTTCAGATGGTTCTCGGTCACCATGTGGGTGCTGGGGATCGAACCTGGGTCCTTTGTAAGAGTGGTCGGCGCTCTTAACTGTTAGGCCATCTCTCCAGCCTGAGCAGCTAGTTATTAAAGCTCAGGCTCTTTTGTGTTGTTAGTTACTCCTATGGGCTTACCTGCCTCTCAGACAGAATTAAAATTTGAAGAGTGAGGTGTGGGACCATTTAGTTAATTTGGCTAGCATTCTAAACCAGTGGTACCTCCCTGGCCACACCCATGGGGTAGGATGTAGTGATGCAAGATTTAGGATTTGGTCCTGGGAGTTGAGTCATGCTGGCTAATTAAGTCTGCCATTAAGAGAATAAAGCTCTCTTTGTATTTGGACACCTTAACATGCATCCATGTGCTGTGCTTTCCTGCACATGTTGCACAAATGGCTCACCCTGGGAATAAATGGGACACCCCACAAATGGCACCGAGACTTGGGGCAAACCCTGAAAATTTTGGTATGCAAACCTCCAAATCTTGCCTTTTTCCTTTCCCCTCTCTCCTAACATCTAACTTTTAGCCAGGGAACCATTTCTTCTGCCTGTTTCAGTGGATGGGAGGCCCATCTGAGAACTCTGGCTCTCTGTTTTGCCTCAGAGAGAGTATCCCACTCCCTCCAGGCATGTGCCTCCTAACTTAGTCACTCCTGCAGGCTATAAAAACCAGTGACTTCAAGGCTGAGTTTAATATCAAGGCTTAGTAGCCACCCTTAGCCTTGGAATCATTTTTCATAATTTTACAGGCCTAAAATAAAACTTTGGGGTTTTAATTTCCAAAAAAAAAAAACAAAAAACAAAAAACAAAAAAGCCTTGTCTTGATCTCCTGCTGTGAGAAACCAGTTTCTCAGTTTCAGTTCCAGCTTAATAGTTTCATATGCTAATTCCCCTAGGCTTGTTCTAAGGCTCTGCTCAGACCAAAGCACTGGTTTCTGTGATATGAATTTATGACTATTCACCACTCAACTACAGTTTCCTTAGGAACAAACATTCTCTTAATTCTAAAATTCTTTATCACTATTTCAACCTGCTTTTAGATAAAATTGTATTACACTCTTGGCTTCTTGTGGATTTTTTGGGTAACTATTTCCAAATCTCTAACTCTTCCTACCTAAACCTCCTGATTACTTGTGGATCCACAATTGGGGTTCAGCTAGCTTTATCTCTTAAGTAATTCAAATCCATCTCAGCATGCTTAACTTAAAATGTAATATTTTTACTTAATCCCAGGTATCCTAGATATCTTTTGAGTAAAAATATATGCACAATTAAAATTAATTGGTTGATTTAATTTTTATTTTGATCTTTTAAAATATGTTTTACCTTACAGATTCTTCCTGCAGGATTCTGATTCCTTGTGGCTTGTGCTCTGGTGCCACCTGCCTGCTGTTCACATACAGCCATGAAACTGAGCATGTGGTGTCTTTAAAATGTTTTTGAAAAAACTGTTTTATGTCTCTTTAAGCCCATCTTCAAATTGTGTGTATGTGTGAATGAATGCAAGTTCATGCTTTTAATTAATTATAATCCTACAGGTTTAAATCTAATTAGGAGCCAACCATAAACAAGGATAGATTCAACCATAAAGTCTGCGTGTTTTATTCCTCTTAGTGCTAACAATTTTTAATTGGGTTTGTATAAATTTTAGTATGTATTAAATTCAGCTTAATGATAAATTATTGTTGATTATTATTGGTAATTTTTATTGGTAGTTTTGATTATTGTTATTATTGATTACAATTACTACTAATAATAATTCAGTCTATTAATAAATTGATGTTAATTGTTATTATTGTCTATTATTATTGATAATTATTATTCATAACAATTATAATTAATGTTTGTGACTAATAATCGTTATTATAATTATTAATAATTGTTGATAATAATAGTTGTAATAATTGTTAAGTTAATAACAGCTGTAATAATTATTACTGATAATTATTATTATTTTTCCAACAATCCTTAAAAATAAGACAAGATAAATCAATCCAAGACTACAAACAACTGTGACCTATCTACTTTTGGGCACCCTCCTTGACCTTTGGCTCTGTAAATAGGACAGGGACAGTTAGACTTAGCATAGGGACAGCCTAGAGATAGTTAACCAGTAGGGACAGGAGAGGAAAAGAATAGAAGTAGACTTTAGTTCATTAAAGCCATATGGTTGGAAATGGGCCTAAGAGGTGACATCTGGATCTCAGCTGCTTTGTGTGTTACTATGACATTTATTCTAATTATGTAAAAATAACCCTATGACAAATTGTAAAAATAATTTTATGTGTTTCTCATTGAACAACAAACAACAATGTGACTTCTCTCTCTTACAGGTCAACTTAACAATCTTTTCTTTATTATGTATGTGTGTATATGTGTGTATGAATGTATGTATGTATGCACACACAAATGTGTATGGATGTGTGTACTTAATGTTCCAGATATATTTTTAATGTTAACAACTATAAAACCAGTAAAGTACTGCCTCTGAGTTGGAACTTGGCCCTTCCTTCTCAAGATGCAAATTTATAATTAAACAGCCAACACATAATTCAATTTCAACAAAAGTTATGGGTTATCTATTAGAAATAATAAAAATTTATCGGACGTCTTAATGGGTATACACTGCCTACTGGTTACACCTTTTCAATATCTGAAAAAAGAGACAAACAGGTTTTCATAGTATTAAAGTGTTAATAAAGTTTTGAGTCTTTGGGGATATGAGTTAGTATAAAAAACAAGATTCTGGATCCTCCTTCAGTATGATCTGAGGAGTCCTTGAATTCATTAATTTTTGTGTGCATGTAAGACATTTACTTTTTTTGTTGTTGGAAAACTTAGTTAAGATGGGTTGCATTCTAAGCCAATGGGACCTCCCTGGCCACACACATGGGGTGGGATATAGTGAGGAAAAGGTTTAGGATTTGGCTTTGAGAATTGAGTCATGCTGGATATTTAAGCAGACATCTTGCAATAAAATCTCTCTCTGCATTTGGACTTCAACATGCGTCCACGTGGTGTGCTGTCCTGCGTGTGTTTTCCACATGGGTCATCCTGGGATTAAGTGGGCCCCACCACAAATCTTGGTAGCTTACCTACAAATGGCACCACCAACATGAGGCATGGAGACCAGTTTGGTAAGCTAGAATCTCTGCAAGATGGGAAATAACACCTTCAAGGAAGCTATGTTTCAGGATGAATTGTTTTGTGATGTATGGAATGTGTTTGTTGACTGTGTGCTGTGGTTTGCTGTGGTTGTTGTGTTTCAAGCTATGGCATGGAGAAAGTTTAGCATATCCAAATCAGTGAAGGCATGGACTAAGGATGGACACAGAAGGAATTCTCCTATTGATTCTGCTGGTGAGCCTGTGGATGGCGCTGATGGAGACTTGGCCTGTGTGCCAGAGACCCATTCTTTGATAGGCTTTGGGAAGCTTGCATTCTCTTGTGGGTTTTCAACCACTCAGCAGGACATGATGAATGAGCCCATGGGTACTGTTTTGGCTTCCCTGATTGGGGATATCTGTTGCTTCCCCAGCCTTCCCAGGTGGTGGGTATTCAGAGAAATTGTGAGAGGAGCCCTTCCTCTTCCATCCATTTGCCTTCTAGAGACTTTGAAATGAACTTGGAACCTGCCCTTCAGCCTGGGGTCAGGCCCCTAAGAGAAGTCCTGGCTTCCACCTTCTGGCCACAGTCCAGGTGGCAAAGGTCACAGAGGCTGGAAGGCAAGCAAGCATTTTGTGGCAAACCTTCCATAGAGGTGTTCATTTGCACAGGCAGGCTTGGGTTGTAGAGGCAACCACTCAGGAATTAATCTACCAACATTGGCTTGCATGGAAGCTTGTGAAAAGCCAGCCACAGTCTAAATGTGTTTTTAAAAAGTGTCGTGCCACAAGCTTACATCCTCTACAGGTTAGATGTTATAAGCCACAGTAAGACCCTGACATATTTAACAGGGGGGAAAATTGTAATTCATGGATTAACATATCCAAACATGTGTCTATGCTAAAGTAACCTACCATAACTATTAGTGCTGCTTAAATACCTATATATCTAATTGCTTGTTCTTCATTAGTAGGATCGAAAGGTTATTCCTGGACAAACTGTCAGCCCATGAAAGGAAACAGCCAGAATTGACCAGAGTCCAAGTCAACAGCTCCAGAGAGAGTGGACTGTTTTACCTCTCATCCACCTGTGCCCCTTTTCTAAGCCTAGGGAACAACCTGCGGAAGAGGGGGCGTGGTAGAATGTAAGGGCTGCGATTGGGGTGAATGGTGAAACTACAGCAATGTAGTCTGGACACTCATTTGATCAACTTGATTGAACAAACAACCTGTCACCCCCCACTGGATGGTGGGGCTGTAGGTGTTTGGGCACAACAGCCTGCAGATAGGTTTTGCATGAAGGATGCTTGTACTCATGGATTATCACTTATAGCTAAAAATGAAAAAAAAAAAAAACTGAGAGAAAGATGCAGGACAGTTATGGCAGAATGCATGATCTGGGATGGGGTGGGGGTGGGGGGGAGGGAAAGGGAAATAAGCCTGAACTGAATTGGAAAAAATGTATGAAATGCACAAAGCATCAATAAAAATTAATTTAATTAAAAAAAATAATGGACAGAGACTTAGAGAAACTCAGAGATTGGTTATTGGAATACAGGGTGCAAAAGAGTGATTAAGTGGCCTGACTGCCTGGCAGAGGGAGGGAGTAGCAGAAAGGGAACCAGGAAAAGGCAGTCAGGAAAAACTGACACAGAAACAAATGCAGAAAAGCAAGTCTGACGGTTGCTGGTGTGGAAAATGCATAGCGCCGGCCCTTAAACACAGGACGCAGCAATGGGAGCCATCTTGAGGCTACTGCTTTGGGAAGTCCCTGCATTGGCTAGTTTTAAGTGTCATCTCGACACACTCTAGAATCACCTAGAAGGGAGTCTTAATGAGGAGTTGTCTCGATCAGGTTGGCCTGTGAGCATGTCTGTCAACATGGGAGGACTCAGCCCAGTGTGGGTTGCACTATTCCCTGCATCTGCGTCCTGAACTGTGTAAGAAGGAGAGCTGAGCGTAAGCATGCATTCATTCTCTCTCTCTCTCTGTCTCTCTCTCTCTCCCTTCCCTCCCTCCCTCCCTCCCTCCCTCCCTCCCTCTCTGCTCCTGCCCGTGGATGTGACTAGCTGCTTCAATTTCTCCCTTGACTTCCCCACAGTGATGGACAGCTAAAATAAACTCTTTCTCCCCTAAAAAAAAAAAAAATAAAATAAATAAAAAATAAAATAAAAAAAAAATAAAAAAAAATAAATAAAAAAAATAAAAAGTGTCCTCCTTAAAAATTTTTCTGTAAATAGTGTTAAATAGTGCTTAATTCTGCTGACGTTTCTTTCTGTCTGCTAAACTTCCCCCAAGATCTCTTCTAGAGGCCAGTCTTCTATGATGCAAATTGTGCTTGTAAATTCCAGGCTTGGTGGTGGCCCATACTTTTAATCCAAACTGCTGTCATTGAGTTCCAGCTGGCCTAGTCTACAGTGTGACCTCCCAGCCAGCTCTGACTGTGAGAAAGCCCTGCCTTGAAAAGACCAAAGGCAAAATATGAAGCTGTTAAAATTTTCAGTTTGTAACTGTTTGTAGATACTCTGGTTAATCTAGTCCAATGTTTGTTCTGTGCCTTCTCCTGCTCTGGAAACAGCGGATGGCTGGTGGGGGAAGGGCTGGCTTTACAGTATTCTGTGTTTCACTGGGAAGCATAAATTCTTGGGCACTCTTGCCTGGGGGCAGTGTTTCATCTTTCATTGTGTTTTAAAGGTGCAGCTTTGATTCCAACTCAGGAGACAGACTGTGGAATTGTGTAAATGACCTTTTTTCATTGAACATCAAATAATATTGCTTTCCTCTCTTGCAGGTCAACCTAACAAATCTTTCTTATGTATGTGTGTATGTATGTATGTGCGCACACATGTGGGCGTGTATGTGTGTACTTGTGTTCTAAGTATATTTTAATGTTAACAGCCATGATACCAGTAAAAACATTGCCTCTGAGTTGGAATGTGGCCCTTCCTTCTCAAGACACAAATTTATATTAAACAGCCAAACATAATTCAATTTCAACAGAGGTTTAGGGTTATCTATTAAAAATTTTAAAATTATGGATCTACATTGCCACATACTGGTTACACCCTTTCAACATCTAAAACAAAGATGCAACCAGGTTTTCATTGTATTAAAGTGTTAATAAGTTTTTGGGTATTTGGGAATAAAAAAATTAAAAATATAAAAATTAAAAACTTAAAAAAATGTGAATTCCCATTAACATCATTGCGGAATTTGTATCCACCATTTATTTTTAATTATTGCATGCATACAGGCTAAAACAAGCTTGCATTTCATTCAGATGACCAGTGGGTAGCTGGTGTTAAGGCCTGCATTTCATTTGGGTGACCAGTTGGCTAGAAAAAGTTTCCCTTTGCAGACCACCAACCTGGGAAGCTGGTGTGAAATTCCTGTCCTGGCTCTGGGCAGGTGGAAAGTTACGGCCAAGATTGGGAAACATGTCTTGTTGTCCCAGGCTAAGGACCTGTAGGAAGTTACCTCTCTGGTCAGGTTACAGGAGTAACCAACTGACCTCTACACAATGGGGCCAGTTCCCCGCAGTGTCCACAAAGTGGGCACTGTGTCCCCCTTCCCTTAGCAGGACTACACTGTACCTGCTCATGACAAAGGAAGCTTCCTAGAAGCTCTCATAAAAACAAATAACAAAAAAAAAATAAAGATGGTAATGATGGTAACAACTTTCCATGGGGCATATCTAGCCGGTCTTTAACTAATTGGTATAAGAACTGTAAAAAAAAAATTTATTAAGAGCTAGATATTGAAAAATCTTTAAAGTAGGTTTTCATGCCAGGCCTAGAGAAGGCCAAGAGATTAGAAGATGATAGTTATTAAAATCCACTTTGTAAGGTTTGCAGTTTAAAATGATATATTCAAAAATAACATATTTATATAGAGAGGTATTTCAGTAGGGATTTATGCAGAAATACAAAATAAACTATATAAGTTAATGGACTTGATTTCTCTGGAGTCATAGTCTAGTCATATAGTTTTAAAGAACAAATGTATATTGGTTAAAATTTATTTGGCAGGTATTCAACTTTGCCCAAGTTTTGTCTACATATTATAGGATATTAGTAGACTTAGTAAAAGATTTAGTAAAAATGTCTGAATTAGTTAAATTTGGTTGAAGGTTTTGGTGAAAATGGTAATACATTTTAACTAATTGGGAATATAAAATGTTAATTTTTTATTTGTAATCTGTATTGAATTTCCGCCAATAACTTTGAGGTTAAGGTACACAATGGTCTCTATATTTTTCTGTGTTATACAGTATCACCTTGTAACACTTTTACTTGTAGGGCAATTTAAGGGAATTAAGTTTAAGTTTACTTCCCAAATAAATAGCATACAGTCAATGATAAACAATTTGGGTGAATTTGATGAAAACTTACGCCTTGGTGCCTGTTTATAGGTATGTGTAATACAACTTAGGCATCTATAGGTCAAAACATAAAAATTTAAAAAACAAAAAGAGGGAGGTGGTATAATCCTTCTGGGATACAAATGGAAAACTCTATGTTCCAAACCTTTTGATAAATTTTCAATTTTGAGGTCTTGAAACTAACAATGGGAGGAGAGCTGTATGTTCCCACAGGAAAAACATCAATCTAAATGCCTGAAAACGTACAATGTTTGGCTGTGCAGGATGAACTGGGAAATGCCAGCAGAGAGGCTGACCCATCTGAACATTAAAGAAAGAGGAACCTCAGACTGCCTGAGTCATAGACACTGAGCATCTCTCTGAATTCTATTTGGGTTAGCTGTTTATAATGGGCCCTAATGAAATTTACTTTCCAGATGCTGAGAAACCTTCCAACCTCTCCCTTTTATAGGAAAAAGAAAAACATGATGGTAATGAAGTCATTTCTTAACTGTAAATTAGAGCCAACTGTTATAGTGGTAATTTCTTATAAAACAGGTATAACTACCTTCTTTAATTGATTGATAGACATAGGAACTGTGAAAGGATAATTCTCTATTTAGAGCCAAATATAATAGTAAAGTCTTTATAAGCTATGTAATTAAGCAAAATATATTAATACAGGAGAGCTTTGATATCAGCAGTGGATTATTCTGCCTAGGAGATGTTAGCTAGGTGATCCAAGCCCCCAAAATTATAAAGGCCTTTTGTCTATAAAAATGGGATATCTGCAAGGAGAAAGGCAGTAAGTCCCTGTTGCCAAAGACCTAGTTTAAACATGGAAAAATGTTTTGAGAAGTCACTTGCTAATGTACAGTTGTCCTCTGAAATACCAGAGAGTGTTACCAAAGGCCACTAAAACAATTAAGCAAATATTGGTCTCCTTGAGTCAAGCAAGACTCCTCTGTCAGTTTCAGCAACACCTCAACTGCCTGGAGATACTGTGCAACAGTGGCAGCCACGTGCATGTATCCCAAATCTAATTGGCTATTAGCTCTCTCCTTGGAGGAATAATTCATGGCTGATGCTACAAGCTTATGTCCTCTAGTGGTTAGGAGATGTTGTAAGCCACAATAAGAACTTGTTACCCTTTACAGAAAAACCACAGTTTGTGGATTAGCATACCATCCAATCATCCATGTCTATGCTCGCAGCTTAGCTTGCCATAATAATTAGTATTGTTTCAAATGTCTGTACAACTAATTGCTTGTGCTTTGTTAGTAGGATTAAAAAGGTACCCTGGATAAGCTGTCCATCCATGAAGGGAAACAACCTGAACAGACTAGTCCAAAAATGACACCTCCAGAGAAAATAGACTGCTTTGCTTCTCACCAACTTTTGCCCCTTTCCCAAAGCCTAGGGAACAAATTGTGGAAGAGGAGGTGTGGTAGAATGTAAGGGCTGCAGAGAGATTGGGGTGAATTGTGAGACTACAGCAATATAGACTGGACTCCTATTTGATCAATATGCTTGTGCATACAAGCTTCTCCAACTGGACTATGGGAACCTTGGATTGTTCAAAATTTGGACATAGATACTTGCTAATTGGTTTTATATGAATGTTACTTAAATTCATTGCTTATGCTTAATAATTGGTTCACTTCATGGTTGGATTTTTTTGGATATTAATTGGTCTTAGTGTGAAAATAAAGTTTCAGGTCTGACCTGCCCCCCACAGCCTAGCACTCAAAACAGGCTTGAGCAGCTGGCTATTCAAAATTTCGGTTCCTTTGGGTTGTTAGTCTCACCCATGGGCTCCCCTGCCTCTCAGAAAAATTAAAAAAATAAAATTAAAAGGGTGAGATGTGGGAAAACTTAGTTAAAATGGGTAGCATTCTAAGCCAATGGGACCTCCCTGGCCACACCCATGGGGTGGGATATAGTGACAAAAAGGTATAAGATTTGGCTTTGAGAATTGAGTCATGCTGGATATTTAAGCAGACATCTTACAATAAAATCTCTCTGTCCATGAGGTGTGCTGTCCTGCGTGTGTTTTCCACATGGGTCATCCTGGGATTAAGTGGGCCCCACCACAAATCTCGGTGGCTTACCCACATTATTCTTTTGGTCTTTTTGAGACAGGATCTCCCTTTAGTCAGCTTACTCTGTAGACCAGGCTGGCCTTGAACTCACAGAGATTCACCTGCCTTTCTTACATAGGGCTTTTAATGGTTGCTAGTGGGTTTTGGCTGGAAAGGGGTAGCTCTGTACACCAACAGCCTGGGAAGTGTGTGTAGATTTGGCTAGCTGGTTTTGACTGTGTTAGGGTCTGAGAATCCACACCAGACACACTGAAGGATGGAAAACCAAGACTTAATTTTGGGAAAAAGTAAACCAGCATGCTGGGGTGGGAAGAAAAAGACTCCGACCCCAATAACTTGGCTTACGGGCCCTTTTATACAGGGTCTAGGGGAATTTTAGCAGAGTTTGAGTAACTTCTAGACTTATTGGATAATAGCAGGGTTACAGTTCATGATTAGGTCAGCCCAGCCCACCTTCCCCCACAGAAAATTATCTTTAGACACAATCCTCCAACTGGAATGAGGAAATGTTGAGTCAGTCCACCTGCTCTCACATACCAACAGTTATCTTAAACGAGTTTAAAAAATTTTTTTGGTCTTTTGGAGATAGGGTCTCCGTGTAGCCCCAGCTGTCCTGGAACTCGTTCTGTAGACCAGGCTGGCCTTGAACTCACAAAGATCCACCTGCCTCTGCCTCCCAAGTGCTAAGATTAAAGGAGTGTGCCACCACGCCTGGCAAACACGTTTTAATTTTATTAACTGTTCTGGAGGGCTCAAGCAACTGAACTTGTCCCCCAAAAAGGTTAGTTTCCAATAAACTTTGAGCAATTGACCTTTTCCTCGAATTGGGCAGGTTCCAGTAATTGCTTAAAATGGTGGCTATACTCAAAATGGAGTCAGTGTGGGCCTCCCTTACAACTGGACAGAGACTACCAGTCTGTGTGACCTGAGGGTGTAGATCCCTAAGAGTTGAATTTTATTCAGCCATAGAAGGGCAGCAACCAAGGCCAAGAGCCTGAGTCAGGATGAGTAAGCCAAGCCAAGCTGCGCTGTGGAATTTCCACAACTGGATTAAGCTTTGCATTCTAGCTTCAGCTCCCAGGAGAAGCTGCTGGCAGCTTCTTCTTCCCCTTCCCTTAGGAGGACTACATTGTACATGCTTGTAGAAAGAGAAGCTTTATCTGTCTTGGGAGCATGTAACCACATCTGAAGATACAAATTGGTATTAAAATTTGTTTTGTTTCTAATTTGTACTAGATTTCCAGTAACAACTTTGGAATTAAATATACACAAATGTTCTCTATATTTTTCTGTACATATTACTTGTGATGTTTCTTTTGCCTACAAGATATACAGGCCAATATAGACACCATTTAAATACACTTACTGGACACTTACACCTTGGTTACTGTCTATAGGTATATGTAATACAATTGCCTTTTAAACATCTATAGGTCAAAACATAAAAAATTTGAAAAACAAAATGGAAGAAGTGGGAAATTTTCGTTAAGTTGGCTAGCATTGGAAACCAATGGGCCTTCCCTGGCCATGCCTATGGGGTGCGATGTAGTGATGCAGAGATTTAGAATTTGGCCTTGGGAGTTGAGTTAGGCTGGCTATTTAAGCCATCCATTTATGGAATAAAGCTCTCTCTGTATTTAGACACCTTAACATGTATCCATGTGCTGTGCTTTCCTGCGTGTATTGCACAAATGGCTCACCCTGGGAATAAATGGGATGCACCACACACAGAGACCAGTCACATCCATAATACATACACATACATGCAAGTAAAAACATTCATAGACATAGTATTAAAATAAAAATCATGGGGCTGGAGAGATAGCCTAGCGGTTAAGAGTGCCTACTGCTCTTGCAGAGGACCTGGGTTTGATCCCCAGCACCCATATGGCGACTAAAAACTGTCCTTAACTCCAGTTCCAGGGGAATCCGACACCCTCTTCTCACCTCTGCGGCATTGCATGACACGGGTGCACCAACCTACATGCAGACAATACATTCATACACATATGGAAAAAAAAAAAACAATTTAAGTCATTAAAAAAATAAATAAAAAATTAAAATCACAAAATAAAAATCTATTGATATGTCTTCTTTACATATGTAACAAGATATTCTTTTTAAAATTTATTTATTTATTTATTATTTTTTATGTGTATGAGTGTACTGTCTGCATGTAGTTTGGTGCACCCGTGACATGCAATGCCATGTAGGTCAGAAGAGGGCATCAGATTCCCCTGGAACTGGAGTTAAAGATGGTTCTTAGTCTCTATGTGGGTGTTGAGAATTGAACCCAGGTCCTCTGCAAGAGCAGTCGGTGCTCTTAACTGCTGAGCCATCTCTCCAGCCCACAAGATATTCTTTAGATGAGCAACAAGCTAAGACAAACTAATATGCAAAATTTCAAAGTCAGAGAATCAGGGATTGAATTTACAAAGAAAATAAAATGATCATAAAGGCTCATCTTCCTTATAAAAATATTAATCCAGGTATGTATTATATGTTAAGTATATTCCTTGATACCCATGATGTTCCCTTTTCTCAGCCTGTGCCCATTTGCTTCCCTAGACAGTTTTATGAATAAAGGACCTTGGATTCTTGAATATATTTACCTAGTCCATAATAATGTAAAATAGTTACAATAGGATAGAAAGAAACATGAAAGTTTTCACTGAAAACAAGTATTTCCTCATGAAAGACTTATAAACCCCATCAACACACACACACACACACACACACACACACACACACACTGAGTGAGAAAGAGAAAGAGAATAAGAAAAAAAGAAAAGGAGAAAGGGATGAGAGACTGTTCCATCACTGGCTTCAAAATGAGTGATTGAGACTACTTGTGTTGTCATGAAGCTCTTTTGACCAAAAGTTAAAACCAGTTGGTAAGTCTAAATGTGATCAATGAAAGCAATGGAGTATATCGCAGCATTTACACAGAGACTATGCAAAGCAGGAGGATTCTCCAAAGAACCAGAAGCATGGATTAGAGAATCCGCATCAGATGTGACCCAAAACTAGCTAATTAAGCACATTTCTTTCTCCCACAGCTGCCAGTGTCCAACTCAGGTCAAACAGAAACACAGTGTGCTATGTGTGGGAAGGAAGCAATGTAACATGACAAGAAACTGAATCTTAGGACTTTCCTTAAGGTAGGCAATTTATCCACTGAGATTCAACACATTCAGGGAGCAAGGGAGAAGTTATTTCTGAATGAAAACTGAATCAGTTTCTTCAAACTGGCCATTTACCAAAGTTGTTATTAAATAAAACATTCAAAGAGCAAGAAATCATAACAAATAAATTAAGCCTTCTAAGCAAATTTTAAATGCAAGTGAACAAGGAAAGCAAATTGCATTTCCTCTCACTTGTTACCTACTCTTTATAAGCTAACCTTATATTTTTAGACATTTATTGCAGACATCTAGGTAAAAGAAACACATTCATATTTATAATTTCATTAAAATCCTGTCCTAAAAACATAATTATTACATTTTGATTGAAAAATGAAAAACAATTTTGCAAACATCAGAAAGATTAAGACATGACTATCTTTTTATTTAAAATCTTTAACTGGATAGCCATCTGAAGAAGAGAGATGCTTCAGATGAAGGAACATATGAGATAACAGAACAATGCCAACTAAAAAAGGCTAAGGAAAAAATGCTTCTAGGTCTCAGGTCTAAGTGGACAAGTGCAAATGTGCATTGTTATCTATGTTCTTTTATAGTATCATAAAAATTTACTCCTGAATTTAAAGAAGCAAGTTATTTGATGAATTTGGAAAACTCTTATAAGCATTATTTCTTAGAAGCATCTGGTAGGCTTTGTTAAGAATTATACTTACTTTGAAGTATTGATTTCAAAAATTTTGATGGGCATTTGCTGAGATAAGGTTGGAGGAAGAATAATATATGGAATAAAAGTGAAGAAAATTAACTAAGAACCCCCTTGAAGGGGGAAGGAACCAGAACAGTTTAAAAGAGGATACTGATGAGGGTTTCAGTAATAAAGAAAGCTCTGGATCCTAGTTATCAAAATAGACATTTCCTTCAAATTGGTGCAGAACAGGGAGCAATGAGATAACTCTGTAGGTTTACTCTGAAGAAAGCACCCCACAACTGTGGAATGAAACAGTTTGGACAATAAGCATTTTACCACCAATTTTACTGCCTGAAACAGCATTATTTTTATTTAAATGTTAATTATATGCCTTCATTTCTCTGAGTTTTTCATTCAGACATATGGAAACCTATGTGCTTTTTCTTAATGGTATTTGTCCAGATATTTACTTCTGGGCTATAGAATGATCAAGATTGTTGGAGTCAACTGCAGACATGTGGCTCTTGAGAATATTATTTATTTTCTGAGTTTCATATTTTTCATCTGTTACATGCACTGATAATATTGAGTCTGAATTTGCAATCTTACCTACACAGCCTGTATGCACCAAGTAGATCTGGAAGTGCTAGCTCCTTACTTCTATTAACATTTAGTCCAAGCACTACATGAGACAACTTGTTGTTCCAAAATGGAATGTGTCAGCTCATTTAAACAAGGTACTGATCAATGAATTACTTGTAACCAGACAAGAGTCCTCTATCTCAATGGAGTACAGAAACATCTGGCTGTGTTTCTCTGCAGATTTTCAGCTGAGATAGTCAGTTACATAAACAAAGTAATGAAAACACTCTAAGATAGACAAACATGACATTCAACTATTAATTGTTTATAGTTACAAATATAGCTTAATGGGATGTCAAAAAGGCTCAGCTGCTTTCTACCAAGCCTGATGACCTGAGTTCAATCCCCAGATTGCACATGGTAAAGGGAGAACTGATTCACCCAAATTGTCCTTTAACTTCCACACATGTTTTGTGACAGATGCACATATAGACACATAAAATAAACAAAAAATAATGCATGTAAAAACGGTCTTTTCTGTTGTTGTTCTTTCCAATATGCATCCCTCCCCACAAGAAATATTTACAACTGGGTTATTGACGCTAGCATCCACAGATGAGGGATACCATTCATCATTTGTTTTTCTGGGACTGTGTTACTTCACTTAACATAACATCAAATGTCTATATTAAACAACATTGGCTAAAGGGTTTTAATAAAAACGGTAACACATTTAAGTTAATTGGAAATATAAATTGTTGTCCACGTTTGTTTTACTTAAAATTTGTATAACAATAACATTGGGATTAATGTATACAAATGGTCTCTATAATTTATGTGTTATACAGTATCATCTTGTAACATTCTCTTTTACCTGTAGGATAATTTAACTTAAGGAATTAAGTTTGCTTCTGAAATTAACAACATACAGTCACCCAAAACAGCTTGGGTGAATTTAATGTAATTTACACCTTGATTCCTGCCTATAGGTATGCGTATGACAACTGCCTTTTTGAGACTCATGGGTCAAAAATATAAAAACCTAAAATAAAAAAGGGGGGATACAGTTATATGTTAAAACTTTTTGTCAAACTTTTCAATTTAAATCTTAAAACTAACTATGGGATAGGATTTGTATGATTCCACAAGTCAAAACGTCACCAACTTAATGGTTGAGAAAGAAGAGATACAGCTTTGCATTGTGCAGGATGTACCAAGAAATACCAGCAGAGAAGTTGGCCCATCTAAACATTAAAAGGAAGAAAAGCCTCAGACTGCTGCAGGCATCAAACATCTCTGTGGAACCTTACCTTCTAGGTGCCACACAGTTTTAATATGAGAGATTTTCTTACATTTTTCATAGAACAAAGAAAAACATGATGGTAATGAAGTCATTCCCTAACAGTAAATTAGAGCCAACTGTTGTAGAGGTAATCTCTTATAAAACCAGTATAACTGCTTTTTTTTTTTTTTTTTTTTTTTTTTTTTGTAGTCAAGAACATTTATGGGCTTTTTTGATTGATTGATTGATTTTTTTTAATATATATTTTGTACAAGATTATCAAATCTAGACCTGTGCTCCCCACCCTATGCCCCCACCCCACCAGAGATCATGTATTCTGCCAAACATGCTTTTCTTCTCTTTCTCAGTCTTTCTCAATATTCTCCATGTGGAAGTTGACTGTTTTGTGCAGAAGTTCACTGTTTCAGTCAGATAACTGCTTTCTTTAATTGACTAATAGACATAGGAACTGTGAAAAGGATTATTCTCTATTCAGAGCCAAATATAATACTAAAGTCTTTTTAAGCTGTGCAGTTAAGCAAAATATATTAATACAGGAGAACTCCGATATCAGCAATGGATTATTCTGCCAAGGAGATGTTGGCCAGGGGATCCAAGCCCGCCCCCCCCCCAAAAAGGTAAAGGCTTCTTGCCTGTAAACTGGGATGCCTGCAAGAAGACAGGCAGTAAGGCCCTGCTGTCAAAGACCTGATGAAGCATGGAAAAGATATATTGAGACCACACTTGCAGTGTACCGTTGGCCTCTGGAATGCCAGAGAGGGTTACCAAAAGCCACTAAACCAATAAAGCAAATACTGATCTCTTTGAGTCAAGCAAGACTCCTCCCTCAGCATCAGCTACACCTCACCTGCCTGGAAATACTGTGCAGCAGTGGCAGCCATATGTCTGTATATCCCAAATATAATTAGCTAGTAGCTCTCTCCTTGGAGGAATAATTCACACCTGATGCCACAAGCTTACATCCTCTAGTGGTTAGGAGATGTTATAAGCCACTGTAAGACCTTGTCATCTTTTACAGAAAAACTATAATTCATGGATTCACATATTATCCAAACATCTGTGTCTATGCCAAAATAACCTACCATAATAATTAGTATTGTTTAAATCTTATATATCTAATTGCTTGTGCTTCATTAGTAGGATTGAAAGGTTATTCCTGGACAAACTGTCAACCCAAGAAAGGAAACAGCCTGAACTGATCAGAGTCCAAAACGACAGCTCCAGAAAAAGTAGACTGTTTTGCTTCTTGCCCACCTGTTCCCCTTTTCTAAGCCTAGGGAACAATCTGTGGAAGAGGGGGCATGGTAGAATGTAAGGGCTGCTATTGGGGTGAATGGTGAAACTACAGCAATATAGACTGGACACCAATTTGATAGACATGATTGTACATACAAGCCCCTCCAGCTGGATGGTGGGAGCCTTGGGCTGTGTGGGTTTGGGCATAGCTGCTTGCAAATTGGTTTTTACATGAAGGATGCTTGTACTCATAACTTATTACTTATTGTTTAAAAAAATGAAAAAAAAGAATGAAAGAAAAAAAAAAGGTCTTAAATACCTTGAATGTTATGAAAGCAATCTAGGAGTGAGAGAGGGCAGAGAGAAAACAAAGAATGGCAGTAGAATAAAAAATAATAATCAAAAATTGCTGTTTTCTGCCAGCTTTGGGTCAGGCCAGGTCTAATTCCTCTGCCTTAGATCTCTGGATTACCTTCCTAACCCAGACTAGCTAAACCTCCTAACATATATTGTAAGTCCCTCCTCAGGAGACCCCACCCCCATCTTTCTTGGCACCTAATTTGCCTATCAGACCTGTTCATCTAGGACTCAGTAAGTCAGTTCCCATCTAATACATGTCTATTTCATTCCTCTCACATACTCCTACCTTGTCTTCTGCTAGTGGTGGACCTAGGTGCCCTCCAATTCCTCTGCCTCAGATCTCTAGACTACCTTTCTAACCCAGACTAGCTAAACTCCCTAGCCTAGTCTCTCCTGGCTCCTGATGTGTCTGACATACCCTCCAACTAACCAGACCACCCCTACCTATTACTTTGTCCCACCAATTACCCAGACCTGTCTACTGTCCTGTAAGAACCTGACACAAATACCAAATTATTTTCATACTGGAACTAAAATCAACCAAGCTATGTAAACAATATAATCAGAAGTAAAATTAATCAAAAACAGAGTAGAAATTCCTATTGGACACATAACCAATAAAGAGCATCCATATGCCCAAATGGCAGTAACAAAAACACAAATAATATGAAAAAAATGAAAGGAATTTGTCCCCCCAAAAAACCATTATTTCCACTGAAGACCTATACAATGAGAACCAACTTGAGGAACTCAATGACACAGAATTAAAAATATCGTAAACATGATCAAAAAATTAAATCAAACACAAACAACTCAAAGAACTCAAAGAGGATAGGCATAAACTTATGATGGAGGTTCAAGGATACAAAAATATATGGCTTAATGAAATAGGAGAAAGCCTCAACAAGCAGAATGAATGAAACAGAAAACAGAATATCAAGACTGGATGACAAAGTTGAAGATCTCAAATTCTTAAGCCAAGACTATGCAAAATTTAAAGAAAAACATAGGAGTGGAATACATAGAGAATATAGGAAAACATGAAAAGATCAAATATATGAATTATAGGCATACAGGAAGGTTACAACTCTCAGGCCAATGGCACTGATCAAATCTTCAACAGGATTATAGAAGAAAAAACACCCATAAATTAAGGAAAGATTTAACTGTAGAGATTCAAGAAGTACATACAATATTAATTAGACATGACCAGAACAGAAACTCCCCACAGCATATCACAGTAAAAACATCAAATACTAGAACAAAGAAAGGGTACTTAAAGCTGCTGGAGAAAATCAAGTTACATATAAAGGAAAACCCATAAGAAGTACAGCTGAGTTTTCAAATGTGAACTATGAAATTCAGAGGAGCGTGGACCAAAGTATACCCAGTTCTAATCAACCACAGACGCCAACCTAGAATATTTTATCCAGTAAAACTGTCTATTAAGGTCGAAGGTAATGGAAATTTTTTCATGACATAGATAGGGTGAAAAAAATCATGTCAACAAATAAGCACTACAAGGAACACACGACACAATACAAAAGACTGAAGATAGAAATGACTATCCCCACCTGGAATGGTGGAGCAAGCCTTTAATTACAGCTCTCAGGAGACAGAGGCAGGCAGAACTCTGTGAGTTCAAGGCCAGCCTGGTCTACAGAGGGAGTTCAGGCTAGCTGGGAGTGCAGGGAGACCCTGTCTCAAAATGACCAAAAAAAAATATATATATAGAAATGACTGTACCCCCCCAAAAGAAATGACTGTACCCAAGATGCTACAGAAAGAAAAGAAAAATAATAACCAAAACACAAAATAAGGCCACAAACACAAAGAAATTAAAATGAGAGTATCCAATACACATCTCTCAATAATAATAGTAAATAATGGACTCAACTCACCTGTCAAAATACACAGGCTAGAGGAATGGATCAAGAAAGAAACATATTTATTTTGCTATCTTCAAGAAGTTCATCTCACCTCCAAGGACAGGAATTACCTTATGGTGCAAGCATGGAAAAAAATACTCCAAGTAAATGGTTCTAAGAAGCCTGCAGATGTTGCAATTCTAGTATCTGACAAAACGGACTTCAAATTGAAACTAATCAAAAAAAGACAAAATAGTTCACTTCATTCTAATGAAAGGATACAATCATTAACATAATGCACCAAGTTCTGGTGAACCTGTTTTCATAAAAGAGTACTTTATGTCTGTAAAACATAGATTAACCCCAACTCATTAGTAATAGTTGACTTTCATACCCCACTATCTTCAATAGACAGGTCAACTGGACAAAGGATAATAAAAGAGACTCTCACTTAAATGATATCTTAAGGGTCCTGGCTTGGCGGGCCGATCTGCCGCTGACCTTGACCGTGAGAGTCCGGCCTCAGCCTTGCAGCAGCGTCGGCTCCACACCCAGATTGGAAAATACAAACCATTGAAGAGGCTATTGGAGCTGGATGCCCTGAAGTTGGTCTTTAAACTGTTTTATGTCATTATTACAAGTATAGTTATGACGAGGGAATGCCTCTAAGGTGAACTAGTCCCACATAAGCAGGTATCCATGCACTGCTGTAAGACTTTAAGAAGCATGGCAGCCAGGTGTAATCCCTGTTCTGTATTTCTCAGGACTCTGAGGTAGGTGCTGTTCTCTTGTTTTACAAATAGAGAAACCAGAACTTGAGTTCCTGCCATCCAGAGGAGCCCTGCCGGCAAACTAGTGGAATCCATTGACATCTGATATCCTGGCATAATTGTTTAAATAACCTGGGTACTTAGTGACAGTACTAGACTTGAATAAGCACAAAGCATAGGGGGGTTAATTAAGTACAGGGTCTGGCAAGGTTCAATCAATATGGTGTAAGCCTGTACATCAGTTGCATAAAATTTTATTTTCCAGAATCTTTAATAAAGGCACTTTATGTTAAAATTAAAAAAAAATGATATCTTACATGGGATGGACCAAACAGGCATCTATAGGATATTCCACCCAAGCAACAAAGAATAAACTTTTACTCAGCAAGTTTTTCTACAATTGACCACATTCTGGGACACAAAGCAAATATCAACACATAAAAAATATTAAAATAATTCTGTGCATCCTATCAGACCACATTGCAATAAAGCTTATAATTAAGAGTAAAAGAACCTCTAGTAGTTATATGAACTTTTAGAGATTAAACAATACATTCCTGAATGATGAATGGACCAAAGAAGAAATTAGTTAAGAAATAAAAGTATCTCTTGAAGTAAATGAAAATCAGAATACAACACAACAAAACCTCTGGGACAACTTAAAAGCAGTCCAAAGAGGGAAGTTTATAGCTCTTAGTGCCTGCCTAAATTATAAATTCAGAAAGAGCACATATAAATGACTTAACAGAACAACCCAAGACTCTGGAAAGGCAAGAACAAACTAATGCCAAACCTAGTAGATGAGAAGAAATAACAAAAATCAGAGCAGAAATTAATGAAATAGAAACAAAGAAAACAATACCCCCCCAATCAATTGATCTAAGAGCTGGTTTGCTGAAATATTAAATGAGATAGACAGATCCTTGTCCTAGTTAACCAAAAGAAATAAAGAGAAAATCAAAATGAACAAGATCAGAGATGAAATGGGAAGTATCACAGAAGATACCCCCAAATCCAGAACACTGTAAGGGAATATTTCAGTATCTATACTTCATTAAATTAAAATATTTAAAAGAAATAGAGGAATTCCTAAAATAATGGACACCACCAAAGTTAAACCAAGAAGAAATCAACAGCATAACAGACCCTTAACAAATAAAATAATTCAAACAGTAATACAAAACAGCATAACTAAAATGAAGTACAGGCCCAGACGGACTCATAGCAGAATTCCACAAGACATTCAAAGATCTACAACCAATACTGCTTAAATTATTTAAAGAGATAGAAACTGAGGGAGAACTCTTAAACTCCTTCTATAAATCTAGTGTCACTCTAAAACCAAAACCAAGTAAAGATAGAATAAATAATGAAAACCATAGTCCCATATCCTTAATGAACATAGATGCAAAGATAATAAAACTCTCACAAACCACGTACAGATACACATGCACTAGATCATCCATCACTATCAAGTCAGTATTATTCCAAAGATACAGGGATGGTTGAATATACATATAAGTCAATAAATGCAGCACATTATTTTCTATATTTATTCATTTATATGTCTAAATAGATGCATGAATGTCCTTTGACAAAATCCAACATATATTCATGTTAAAAGTCCTAGAAGGAATTTGTCTGAAGGAAATATAGGTCAACATAATTAAAGCTATATACAACAAACCCTTAGCCAACATCATTCTTACTGAAGAAAATTAAAAGCATTCCCATTACAATTAGGAATCAGACATAAAGGCTTTGCACTATCTCTATTCCTTTTCAATATATTGCTTGAAACCCTTGCATCAGCAATACAACAAGAGACAGAAATTAAAGTGGTACTAATAGGAAAAGAAGAGGTCAAATTTTCGCTATTTGCAAACCACACTAAGCATTACTTGGACATCTTCTTTAGCTTTGTTTACAAAGAAAGGAACTTAATGCTTCTTTAAGTCTTTAAAATTGGATACAGGACAGTTATGGCAGAGTGCATGATCTGGGGTAGGGCTGGGGGAAGGGAAAGGGGAATATGTCTAAACTGAACTGAGCAATGATGTCTGAAATACACAAAACATCAATAAAAGCATTATAAAAAATTGGATTTAAACCCACTTAAACTTCTTTCTGCATAACCACTTATATGAGTATTAAATCAGCAAGAGACCAAAAACTTAACAAAGTAGATCAGATTAGATTAAAGTCAGAATCTAAACCTTCCTTAGCTTGGAAAATGGAACAAAGAGAAAAGAATCACCAATGACCTACTCTTATTTGTAAAATTCACTCCCACTTTGGATCTTCTCAGTTCAGTCCTCACATTAAATTTGGGTTCCTTATTTAACTCTTCTAAAAATAATTTATTCTTCTCCATGGATCCTAAAATCATTCCATGTATATACATGAAATAACCTACAAAGTAAAAATTATTTCTTACTGTTATACAAGATAAATTCACTTAAGCCAATAGGAGGCTTTGAGCATCTACTTTAGATCAGGACTTGGTTTTCAATTCTGTTTCCAGTGCCTGCCTGTCCCATGATCTTGGGCCAATTTCTGCACACTTAAGTTTGTGTGTGTGTGTGTGTGTGTGTGTGTGTGTGTGTGTGTGTGTGATTAAATGGAAATTTGATGGTCAAGTGAGTTGGATAATTAAATTAGTTAATCTATGTACTCTGCTTAATTAAGACAATGCCTGACACAAGATAAAGTCTCATAAAATGTTTAAGCAAAAATTCTTCGTTAATATAGTAATATTATATAGTATGATGTGCCTTCTACAAAATTCATGAATAAATTAAAAATGGTAAAAGGTAGTAGAAACTAAAGAAAATCTGAACTTTCTTAAAAGGTTTCCTATTTATTAAAATTTTGGAAGCAGTAGATAATGTCTAATATTGATTGGCACTACTTCTGGTGTTAGGTTCTAGACAATCCCCCAGGCCTGCTGGGGAATTTCGTGGTCCGACCATGAACAAGGGGGTGAGAGGCACAGAATCAAGACACAGACCCTGGGAATCAGGTGAACACAGACAGAGGGTGTGCTGTCACAGACTCGTTTACTGGGGGCAAGGTTAGGGTTTATGTACTGTTCACATTCCCACTCTCCTTTTAGTGCAGTGTCATGTCACCTTGTGATTGGCCCAGGTCTGCAACTCAGATGCTTGTATGGTCTTGCCTGCCCAGGGCAGGTTAGGTTGATGAGGGACAAGCTCTGCATATGCATAATTCTTGGCATACTGGCTACTACATTTCCATCCTTAGTATTTAATTTTGCATGAGGAGCCATCCACTGGGAGCTCGGGTGCTATGCCCGAACCTTGTTGACCCCACCTCTGGCATTTTGACTGCATCTGTCTTAAGTTGCCCTGGTTTTGCAGAGTCTGACCCATCTTTGACTGGTCAGCCACTGAGTGAAGAGGCCAGCAGCAGTACCATACAGGGGAGAGACAAGCTCATTCCTGTGAATTGTGGATGGATGAGAGACAGATGGCGAATCACCTCATTGAGAGGGGTGGAGGCTGAGTCCCTATTGAGCATTGCTGAGAGGACCTGGGCCATTGTTTTGTTGACCTGGCATTGGCTGCAGGCAAAGGGAAATAGACACCTGAAGAGAAAAAGTTTGAGTAGGGCCAGGAGCTAGAGGATGCCTCAGGTGACCAATGCAGCAGGATCAGAAATGGATTTAGCTTAGACTACACATGTGAAAAAAAGCTAGTATCAAAGGCTATGACCTCAAGGAGGGTAGAGTTAAGGGAGATAATTTGAGAACCAAGGGTCAAGTTGTAGTTAATAAACTGTTGTGACCAAGGGCCTTTAATAAATCCTTGGGTCACAACTCATTTCTCCCTCTCATTATGTGGCTTTCATATCCTTGAAGGAAGTTCACAAGAGTTAATCACAGTTGGTGTTTCTAAGATGGAATGATATCTGCTTGGGAAGGGGTTGTAATGGGTCCTTAGCACCATGATTTTAATGGAATTTACCTACTGGTCAATAAATCTGACAAGTGAGTTAAGGATGCCTGAGCCACGAGTCAGAACAACCAGAAGGATAAGTCCACTGCAGATCCAGGAAGCCCTCAGCTCTCAGTTGAGAAAGAAACTGGCTTTTTTGGAGGGTCTTGACCCTAAACTGCCTAGCCAATTTTTAGCTCCTACCTTTATCACATTACCCTCTGAGAAGGTTACCCCAATTGCCAAGAGAGAATTGGGGCACCTACCTCTCTGACTTCTTCCACGCTGAAAAGGGGCATAAGAGGTGGTGACTGGGGTACCACTGCTCAGTGGATCTATCTAAAAGACCCCAAAAAGTATAGTTACAGAGAGAAAAAATCCTGGACTAATGCCTGTGAAGGTGAGAGTAGCTAGGTACATTTTTTAGGCAGGGAACCAAGAGAGGAACAGAGTGAATTAAATCTCCAACTTAAAAGTCCTTTGGGATCTCTCAATAAGGGGTTCCAAACATCCATTATTGGGCTTCTTTTGTTCATTTGTCAATGGTGTCTAGACTCAGCATCTGCTTTCCAGGAATTTTCCATAGTCACAGTGTGAGTTTTCCCTTAGGTAGTTGCTTAAATGGAGAGAAGAAACTTTGTTATTTGGTAACAACAAATCTCATATGACTTTAAATGACTTAAAAACCAGTGCTTGGAGGCATAATCTCTCAGACTTTAAACTTTAAAGGAAATACAGTGATTACTTATCTTTTGGTTATACTTTTCTTTTGGGTGTATAAGTCCATACAGTTAGCCCAAATTAACCAACTTTTGTTTTTGGCCAAATTGGTATAGGCATTATGTACGGTGGTTATCCATCCAGAAAGGCTAACTTACACCAGCCTGACACCTTTAATTACTGTATAATAGTCTATATAAGGCTTGGACAAAAGTTCAAGCAGCCTTGTATAATAATGACTGGAGGAGGGACTTAACACCATAAGTTAAGCAGACATAACCCACAAGATCAATTAAATAATTTCAAGCTTATTTTAAATGTAAAACTGTTCACTACAGTTACTACAAATAGGAACAATCCTTTTCTTTTTCAGACCCTTTATCCTGATTTATAGTTTTCCCAGAAAGACAGGAATTGTAACACATACCAGAAGACAGGAAATAAACTGATAAGGATTACCAAGTCCATCCAAACTGTCTTCTTTTGGACTTCATGAAGCTTGTTAAGGAAGATAGAATGTAGCTTTCTAAGCCAAATTATCTGGTTAGGTTAAAGGAAATATCAAAAGCAACTCTTTCAAGAAACATAAAATACATTTTTCAGTAGCCATAGGTAACCCAATATTTGCCTGGGCCCATTTAATCCAAACCTGTAACAGGGAGTCAAGTTCAAGCCAGGAGAGGACTGAAAATTAACAACTCTGTATATTCACAATCCTATTCAGGCCACTAGTAAACTAGCTTGAGCATTTATACCAACTTACTACAGGTAGCTTATCATTTTACTAAACCTTGAAGTGCCATGTGATATGCATATAACGCTTGGACAAAAACTGAACACTTTTAAACAAATCTTGACTAGATATACATTTTGATTTTTAAACTAGTCGACTGAACCTTACAAATTTAAGCTTATTTATATAGTGTCTTTTTTACCTGTCACAACAAACTTCCTCAGACTTTTATCACTTGCATAGACTTTTTTCATTATCTTCACATAAATCTTTACTAAAAGTATCTTTTTAACATTTTTTTTCACTTTTTATATCCCTCTTTGATACCATGAGACATAACATTCATAAACAGATTAACCCTTAATTGTGCAGATTTACAAAGTAATTAACATTTATTTCCCATGTAATGAGATGGGCCAGTTATCTCAAATACAATAGTTTGAAAAATCACAGAAATGCTCAATAAAAACTGAGCTCTTAGTTTCAAACATCTCAGTATGAAACACCCCTATATCCACCTAGGCAACCATGCTGCTTGCTTTATGGCAGGGATGCAAATGTTCAATGACAAACAGCTTCACACAGCAACTTTCCTTCTGGGCCATAGACTATGTCTATGAGGATTCAAGTAGCCCTGCCAGCCCTCCAACAGCAGATGGTGAAGGGCCTAAAGTCTGCCCTTTCTTCCCAGACACAATGTCAAACATAAAATCTGTCATGTTACATTTTACATTTTGGAATATGGAAGAATATTTGAAATACATTTAAGGTATTTATTTATTAAAACATTCTCTGCCAAGATTTCACATTAGCTTAAAATTCAATTCAGTCTTTACATGTCTCTGAGGTTGCCACCTCAATGCCACAAAAAATACCTTCTCCATCAGTCAGTGTGACCAACATCCACATGGAAAGCCCCATGTCAGCCTCTGTTCTCCTGGTGAACCAACTAGATGTTAATACTGATCTGCTACAAGGTAACAGTTCATAACTCAAACTCAGTGGAAAAGGAGTGAAACTTCTGCAAAGTGCACTTTAAGAAGAGGTCAGGCGTGGTGGCCCGCACCTTTAATCCTAGCACTTGGGAGGCAAAGGCAGGGGGATCTTTGTGAGTTCAAGGCCAGCCTGGTCCACAGAGAGAGTTCCAGGCTAGCTGGGGCTACAGGGAGACCCTGTCTCGAAAAGACCAATAAAAAAAGAGGAGGTACTTTTTGCTTAGGAAAAGAAACCAGTGAATCTTCTAAAAATAATAAAAAGGGAATGTTTAACAGTTTTAGCTCATATGACACTTTACTTGTGAATCAACTTGATATCAACTAAAAATCATTAGCATTTGATGCAAGCCTATTCATCTAAACAGCTCCATAAAACAAATATGTTTAACTAGTTTAAAACCTAAAACTTTTGATGAAAACTCTAAGAGATGAAAACTTAAATCACAGTAAAATATGACTCTTAAGTTCATCACAGTCAACATAACAGCACTTTAACCTTCACAGTTTATACAGCACTGAGGTCGTCTAGCTGTGAGGTAAATTTTCCTATTTTGAATTTAGGATTAAATTGGGTCATTATTTGTTTCTGACTCAGATTTTTACACCTAGAAACTTAAAGGCATGCTAGGATTAAAGGTGTGGCCCACCACACCTGGCTGGGGAACTTCCAGGATTGGCCAGACCAGCAGGACACCTGTTCAAACCCATGGAGGTATGTTCGCTTCCTATGAGGAGGAAGGGGGAGAGGGGCAGATAGGAAATAAAAATACAATAAAGCCCATTAGCTATCCCCAGGCTGCCCTCTCCCACCCTTGGAAGCCATGTAGCACCCCTACTGATCCAGGTGCCAGACCTCAAAATGGGTCTCTAGCAGAGACCTAAAGGTTGCCACATGGGCACTCTGGAAAGCTCAGGAATTCCCCAAGCTCTAAAGACTTCCTCCCAAGTCAGACTAGGATTTCTGACTAACTGTTGATGCAAATTTTACTAGCTAGTAAGAGGCAGATTATCTCTGGTCTTTTGAGATAGGCCTAGCAGACCAGATGGATTGACCTTGAGCTCACAAAGAACTGCCTGCCTCAGCCTCCCAAGGACTGGGATTAAAGGTGTGTGCCACCACACCCAGTGCAAGAATTCACTCCCAGTCTGGAAGGCTAGTTAATATGTTAAGGCAAGAATACATCCACCCAGAGAATCTGGCCTGCAAAGGTCTCAAAAAAGTAGGTAATTCTAAAACAAGCAAGTTACCTCACACAATCCCTTTTGAAAGCAGACACAAACCAAATTTTAGGCCTTTAAATGCATTTTTTAAATATCAATTTTAAAAGTTTGCATGTACGTATCTAGTCTGGCATGCCAAAATGAATGATTCTGTGCACATAAAGGATTGAAACTTGAAGTGACCACTTTGTTTGACAAAACCAACACGAGACAATTATAATGACCAAATTACAAACACACACAAAAACTTAGATGCATGCTTAGACACATGGAAGAACAGTTACCATAAACACAAGACATAGTCAGATGAAGAGAGGAAATGCTGCGTGCACAGAGCCCGTGCCCAGTCAGTCCCAGAACCAAAAATCTAGACCCCTTGCCTGGATTCAAAATTGCTGAGGTGAACCCCATGGTCGCATTTTACCAGTGGAGAGTTAGGGCATCCCCCATCTCTGCACTCAAGGAGCAATACTGCATCTAGTTTCTCCTAACTGAGCACCTCAGACCAGAAACTTGAGTTTAAACAAAACCAAAATGAAAGTAAAAAGAAAAAACAGAATGGAGCTCTTTCTTACCCAAAAGACACAGCTAGCTGACCGAGATGTCTCTAGTCCCTCCAGTGGGAGAGAAATTCTTGGGCCCCTCTCCAAGTGTATATTGGCGGGGGGGAGGGTGAATGAGTATCCCTTGCAGGGGCAGCTGAAGGGGGCAGTTTGGGGGGATTGGGATGGGGAAACCTTCCTCATCCTGGTGAAAGTTTGGGGCACAGGGCAGGGCCAACTTCTCCTTGGTGTTCTTGTGGCAGGCTGAGTTATGCTCACACAGAACATCCTCCACTGAGGAGCCCTTAAGACTTGCAATTATGGCGAGGAGGGGCAATGCAAATGGCCTCCTCCCAAATGAATCCAAGTCCCAGGATTTCATTTTAAGGCAACATGTCTGGAGGAGAGCCTTAAGGGCAGCTGTCTGTGGCTCCCGAACATGGGGAGGGATATTCCCCATGAGGGCAGGAAATGGGAAGGGAGATTAAGTGTTAGAGGGAAGAACAAACAAAGCAGAGGCACAGGAATGTACATCTCTAGCCAAGGGCAAACACACAGAAAACTAAAGTAGAGAGGCGAGGTGGGTTGGGGGGGCAGGTGCTCACTCTAACACAGGCTGAAAAAACAAAGAACACAAAGGGGGGCCTACTCACCAATCAAGGAAGGGGGTGCCTCACTAGCACTGGGGGATCAGAAAACCACATTGATCACCAGATGTAGACAGTCCCACAGGCCTGCTGGGGAATTTTGTGGTTCAATGGTGATAAGGGGGTGAGAGGCACAGAGTCAAGACATAGACCCTGAGAGTCAGGTGAACACAGACAGAGAGTGAGGTGTCATGGCCTCTTTTACTGGGGGCAAGGTTAGGGTTCATATACTGTTCGCATTCCCACTCTCCTCTTAGTGTAGTGTCATGTTGCCTTGTGATTGGCCGAGGTCTGCAACTCAGTTGCTTGTATGGTCTCCCCTGCCCAGGGCAGGTTAGGTTGATGAGGACAAGCTCTGAGCATGGGGAATTCTCAACATACTGGCTACTACATTAGGTGGTCACAATGTTGCCAACAAACAATGGATACCCTTCTTATTTGAGGGAAATATTGTGTGAACTGGCAACTAAGTCTTGCTTCCTTTCTTATTTGCTAATCTTGCCTTCTGAGCTGCTTTCTTTTCTAATCCTTTTTGATTTTTGAACCCTTCCCCCTCATATAGTAAGAAAAAAAGAGGAAGACGAAGGTAAGTAAGCACTTCACAAATGAAACCAATCAATAGGTTCAATTCTTCCTTGTTTCCTCCAAATAACATTCCTTTATGTATTCATTTAAAAATTTTTTCATATATAAAATTTCAAATCAAATATATTTTAAAGAACTTCAAATTTGAAATTCCTGTAAAGTAAAAATTCTAATAACCTAATAGGAATTTTCAACTTCATTTAGTCTTGTACCTGCATAAATGGTACAGAAACAGTAAACTCAAAAGTAACTCAGTTTGTTTAATAAGACTTCACATCCCTAGCATTCTTCTGAGAATCTAAATACATACAGCAATATTTGATTAAAAACTCTTGCTCTTGAGCCAGGCAGGGTGGTGCACACCTTTAATCCCAGCACTCAGGAGGCAGAGGCAGGCAGATCTCTGTGAGTTCAAGGCCAGCCTGGTCTACAAAGTGAACTCCAGGACAGCCAGATGGGACTAAAGGGAGACCCTGTCTCAAAAAAACAGCAAAACAAAACAAAACAAAAAACCTTCTTGCTCCTTTTTAATGAACAATTGGTTCAATGCTATACTCTAATACCTCTAAATATGAGTGGTGAAGAAACTCATCAAGGATTTTGGATACTCATAGAACATATACTTTAAGTAATCATGACACTTAACAAAGCTGCTGCATGCTTGTGATTACAGAACTCACCATGTTAAGGCAGGAAAATTGTGAGCTTGAGGCCAGCCTGAGGTACATAGTTAAATATCAGCCGGGTATATAGAAAAAGACTTTGTCCCAGAAGGGACAATAGGAGTTAGGAGCTGAAAGGCATGCACAAGTTTCTTAGCGTGAAGTGAGCAGGTTCAAAAAACCATTACTGAACACAAAGTATTCAACAGCAATTCCATGGTTTTAAGGATAAAGCAAACTTTTAAACTTTGGTGATTCCTTGAATGCTTACAAAATCTTCTACTAAGCAGGATTTTGAAATTAAATAGAAGCTTTCTCCTCCTATGCATGGTGACATCTTTGAGTGTTTTGGAACCACAGGTGTTTCCCTGTATTAGTGATTTTTGTGGTGCCGTGATAAAATAGCATGATCAAATTAAGATATAGAAGGAAAAGTTTATAGACTTAGGAATCTAGAGGGCAAGAGTTTCTCATGGCAGGGGAGGCATGGCAGAGGCAGCTGGAGTAGAAAGCTGAGCACTCATATCTTCAAGGAGGCTCAGAAAGCAGAAAAAGGAACTCGAAATGGGAAGGAGGTCTGAACTCTCAATTCCTTCCCCAGTGACTTGCTTTCTCCAACAAGGGAACATCTCCTAAACTTCCATAAATAATGATACCAAATGGGGCCAAACATTCAAATACTTGGAGCATATGAAGGTCACTTATTCAACTACCACAGTCTCATGATATGGTTTGAGTGCACTGAATGTTGAAAGATGGTAGGAAAACAGGTCACCTTTGATTGTCTGTAATTGTACCCAGAGTGTCCAAGTACATAACATGTTTTTTCCCATTTTATCTTGAACCACCCAGTAAGTACATAAACCACTGAAAAAACACTGAATTATAAATATAATTAGGTAATGCTAAGCACCCTGTTTTCTCTTTGGAATAGAGTATCACTTGGATCTCCTTCTGCAACAGAAATTGCCTCCAATACAATCTTTCTTTTGTATGGATATACCATTTGTTATGCCAGAAAAAAAATACTATAAATGTTTTTAGTTTTATACTTCATTTTAACATTTAAGACAGAAAAGTGTTGGCCATAAAGCTGATGTATGAAGTCTGTCCCTATAATTATGTTAAAACTAGGTGAATTTTTTCCAACTTTCTTTTATTTATAGGATTCACTCATGAAATATTGTGTTAGGAGGGGGTAAAAAAATATTGTGTCTAACCTTTCTGTATAAAGCAGGGAAAGATCGGACTGTCCTTGTTAAAGGGAGGCATGGTTTCTTGTTCTTGAGCTTTCATGGAAACTAGGAGCATAAAGTATAGTTTGAACCTTCACAGGGCAGGGAGTTCACCTAGTCATGGGTTTTTACCTTGTTTACAGTATAAGCATGAGTTTCTTCCGGTGGAGTGGGCCACAGTTCCAATCAGAAAAGAATTGGTTACGCCTAGAATCAGTCTTGCCATTATTATACCCATTCGGCATGCAGGGTCTAGCACTGGCTAAGTACACCGATGCCATTTTACCCCAAATATCCTTCAAAACACCTTCCAGAACCTTCAAACTAGCCAGCATGGAAACGTTCCTGATTAATTCAAAACTGATTTCTGTATCTTGTAACCAAAGTGTGTGGTTTCTTCGGCAATTTAGTCTTACCATCTGGTTATGATGGGTAATAGAAATAACCTGTGTTTTAGGGTGCCTCTGTGTTCTTTCTGATCAATAATCCATAGGGAGGTAACTTATACCTGGCATGTATTTTCATTAATAACCATGTCTTCTGGGATTAGTGAGTGCTTCTTCATAAACTCCATATATATATACACACACATATATGCATAATTATCTTATTAAGCGCATTTCATAAGGCTTCTTCATACATGCTTAGTTTGGACTAGCCTACTCCCCACCTCTCCTTTACCTCACTTGTCTTGTACTCATCCCCATGTAGAAATTTAGCTCCCAGTACTCTCAGCTTTGTCTAGATTCTTACCTGAATGAACCAAAAACACTTGACCTAGGATTTCCATTTCTTCATTTGTAAAATGAGTAAGATGAGCTACACTAGTGTTCTCAAATTCTAATCCATAGCTCAGCAGCATCCAACTGAACAACTGTAAAGAAATAGAGATTCTTGACCCTCTAACCAAAGCAACTAATTTATTTGGTCTTATGGGTGAATTTTAATCTGAATCCTATCCAGGGACACAGAGTATCTTATTCTATGCATTTTGTTCATTTGTGGCCTCTATGCTCACTACCTTCTGTTGCATGAGGAAGTTTCACTGGTGAGAATTGAGATATGCATTAGTATTCTCTTTATCCTCAATTCTGCTATGTTCTCTGTACCTTAGGTATAGAGGTTCCATTGTAGATGTGTCACTTAAGGCTGGGCATTTCAGAGACACTTATTCTCTGTGTGTGACCAGTTGTAGAATTGTATAATAGTCTCCTTCTGTTACAAAATAGAAGCTTTATTGATGAGTGATGTCTGATATACGTGCCTGTATATGTAAAGATAATTATAAATTTTGTTTGTCCAGGCATGTGACAGATGCAGGGCCTTCTCTAGGGTCTATGACCTCTTAAGCTATGTGTATTTGGCTATGTTTATAGTGCCATCCATGAATTACTTCCCACTGAGTAGGCTTTAAATCCAAATAGATAGCTAATGATTACCCCCAAGATAAAAGTGCCCCTACTGCACCAATTTTCAGTATACTTTTGATGAGAGAGAATACATATCATTTGTTTTTCTGAGAGTGTGTTACTTCACTTAGTACAACAGTGGAGTTTCACATTTCCTCTCACTTTTCTTGTCACTGTTGCTGTTGGGACACTTCAAGTTAGCCCCATGTTATTCAAAGTATTTGTATTTATGCAGGTAATATTAAAAATAGATATTCATAAAAAGAGATTTGTGTGTTCATAATACCATTATTTTATGATGTAGAACCCTGTTTGTGACAGATGAGAAATAAAAAGCACCAAACAATAATGTTTTAATAATACAAAATGCAAACAAATATACTCTGTGTGTACTTTCTTAAAAAATGTTTTTGATGTATTTATTTTTATTTTGTGAATGAACGAGTATTTGCCTGCATGCATGTAAGTACAACCATGTTGTTTAATGACTTCAGAGGCCAAAGAGGACATTTGATTACCTGGAACTGGAATTACAGATGGTTGTTTGAAGCTATGTGGGTTCTGGGAGCCAAATCCAGGTCGTGGTCAAGAGCAACCAGTGCTCTTAACTGCTGAGCCATTTCTCCCGTATCCCTTTCTCAATGTCTTTTACAATTAGTCAGTAATTATCATAAGAAAAATAATTAAAGGACATGAACAAAGAAATCCTACATTTGCAAGTCCAGATATTGATGCACACAGTTACTGAAGTAAACCTTGGAAAAAATTCTGTTTTGATATCCTGTGTGATCTCAGAATACTAAGTAGGAAATTTGGGATTTGAGATCTCTTGAGCCCAGCGGCAGGAAGAAGGGAAGACAGGTAGGAACTGGGTGCCTTGGCGAGCTGTTTGCTGATCGTTTGGTCCTGCTGTCTTTGGTTTGATTGGCCTTTGTGGCTGTGAGGTTGGAGTTATCCCCCCAGCTGGGATTAAAGGTGTGGTCTTTGGCTTGATTAGATCTAGTGGCTGTGGGGGCGGAGTTATCCTCCCAGCCGGTATTAAAGGCACGCTTGTGTGACTCTTGAGATTTGAGATCTCTTGAGCCCAGGACACACAGTGGAGGAAAGACAAGCTCTCAGCAAGTGGTGTTGGCACAACTGGTCACCACACTTGTAGAACGCATACATTACAACCCCTACCTCTCCCCTGTACAAAAAGTCAACTCCGATGGATTAAAGAACCTCAACGTGAAACCCCAAACTGCTGAAGGTGATAGAAGAGAAAAAGTTTGGCAGCAATACTAAAGACATAGAGCGTATGAAGAGACTCTCCTAAAGTCAGACAGAAGCTTTCTGCAGAATATTAAGGTCGACAATGACAAATGGACCTCATCAAAACTCAAAAGCTTCTGACCATCAAAGAACAATCAAGGAAGTAAGAGACAATCCCACAGAGTGGGAGGACACCTTCACTGCAGACTAACATCTGACACAAGGCAGTGATTTCCAGATATTTAAACTACCAAAAACAAAAGAAAAAAGAAAAACAAACACACCCGTCAATGATGGAGCACAGAACTGAAAGTTAGACTTCACGACAGGGATGGAATTTAAGAGGCTGAGAAACAGCCTCAAAAACTGCTCAACATCACTAGTCATTAGAGGAAATGCAAATTCAAAACACTTTTAAGATATCATCTTACATCCAAGTAAGACTTGGCGAGGAATCAAGAAAAAAATGCATACCAAGTGCGGAAGAGTTGTGGGGTAAAGGGAACACTCATCCATGCTGGTGGGTAATGTAAACTCGTACAGCCACTATGGAAAGCAGTGTGGAGAACCCGTGAAGACTTGGAATGAACTGGCCACCCGACCAGCCATAACCACTCCTGGGTCATTACCCTCAAGACTTACGCCACCACACAGCAGACTCATGCACGGCCATTTGGTTTATTTCAGCTCTTTCACAATAGTCAATAGACGCTGGAACCAAACTCCAAATGCGCCCCTCAACGACAGGATAGAGAATAAGAAAATTGTTGGTACATCTACCAAATGGAGTTCTATGCACAGTAAAGAAAGACGACATCAGCTAGCTTTTGCAGGAAAATGGCTGGAGCTAGAGGACATCCATGCTGATGAGTAACACAGTCGCCAGGAAAAAACGAACGACGAATGGTATCCCTCATCTGTTGGATGCTAGTTCCAATTACCCATTGTAAGTTTCTTGTGTAGGCCCCCTGAGCCTCTGTACAAAGCAGTTGGACCTAATGCATTTTGGAAACAACAACAACAAAATACCTGCA